>JACXGI010010318.1:0-27878 GCA_016801175.1 Esox masquinongy
AATTTTCTGAGATACTGAATTTGGGGTTTTCATTAGTTGTCAGTTATAATCATCAAAATTAAAAGGAATAAACACTTGAAATATATCAGTCTGTGTGGAATGAATGTATACATTATACAAGTTTCACTTTTTGAATGGAATTACTGAAATAAATCAACTTTTTGATGATATTCTAATTTTATGACCAGCACCTGTATACTTGTCTGGCTGTCTGTAACACCACCTAATGAACTATGTCTGGTCATAGAAATACGCCAGGTCTGTAGTTTCTGTTCTAAATCCTCTTCCTCTTAACATCTTCAATTCAAATTCGTGGTCTCTCTGTGCCGGAACATTCCATGTGGACAGTTTTTTACGCTGTGTCTGGTGTGGTTGTGGGTGGTGGCCGAGATCAACGAGCCACTCGCACAGACTCAGACGACTGACTCAGAATACATCATGGACTACAACAATACACATCTCTCTCTCCCTCCCTCTCACCCCATCTCACTCCATCAATCCTTCATTCTCTCTCTCCTCTCACTCTCACCCAGTCTCTCTTGTTTGTTCATTCCTTATCTCCCTCCCCCATCTCAATCATTTCTCTCCCTCTCTCTGAACCATCTCTCTCTGTTCATCCTTTTCTCTTTCTCTCATTGTCTCATCTATCTATCTATCTATCTATCTATCCATCTATCCATCTATCCATCTATCCATCTATCCATCTATCCATCTATCTATCTATCTATCTATCTATCTATCTATCTATCTTTCCCTATCCTCTACCTGTCTGTCTTTCTTTCTGTCTCTTTTCAACAATGCAGGCCATAGAGAGCTGTCTGTCATTGGCTCTGCCTCGATGATGACAAGCCAATCACAGGACATGCTATGAATTTCAGCTTTGTTTGTCTGTTGAAATGCCGACGGTCGCTCCAGAGGATGTGCTCTGCGTGCAGATGGGGTGACCACGAGCTGGGCATTGAACATTTGCATCTGTGCTCGCAAGGGAACACTAGTCATTCCGTTCTGTGCCTCATATCCATGCCATTGCAGAGGTCGGGAACCTAAAAATCTGCGTTCTTAGAACTGAAGGGCCTAAGTAGGGAGGGAATTCAGCAAGACACACAGAGCCTGTGCAGAGCTCTACATGTTGAGCGATAGACATGGCACAGCTGTGCGCAGAACATCCGATTAAACTATAAATTTTTTCCTCCTCCGCTAAGCATTGTACCCATCTGCCCTTCACGTGGCCAACATTGTATTCAGTCACTATGAAAGGCCTTTGTATATTTCCATTTAAGAAAATCTGCTGAGGATCTTAATTGTGCACTGAAGCTCATACACTTCCTCAGAAGAAAAGACAGTTAAAATCCAGGCTTCTAAAGGACGGCTTACAGGAGATGTTCATACAGAACTGTCAAGGGATGTACACTGGTCTTTATTTCCTACCAAAATATCACTGAATCATCCCCCATGCACCTGCAACAAGAAAATCCGGAGGGGCTAGTGCATTTTCAATTCTGCCTGAGGGCTTACAGTATTTCTCACTGACTTCTCTTAATCGTCCCGCTGAAGACGGAAGCGGTTGGATTCTGTTATTAAAGCCGAGGATTGGCCTCAGACCCGATGACGGTAGCACCGCTGGCACCAGAGCACAGATTAAGGCTACTGATGACGTAATCAACCTAACAGTGTTTTGAGTGCAACCAGCACAGCGTTGAACCCCCGACTTGACTCCTATGGTTGCCTTGATGCTGCCTCTGTCTCAAGGGTTCTGTTCTTAGAATCTGGTGGACGTTCTGCATGGAAAAGGGCCCCATTCTAGAATGTCTGAAGGGCTAATTCGCTTCCCTCTGTCCCACCTTCGAGACGCTGGGACAACGGCTTGCCCTCGTGGACCAGTGCTGGAGGGCAAGAATGTTTGAAAATACCATCCTCTCGTTCTGTTTAACCTTTCACCGCAGGCCTTTCACCTAGCTGCGGGGCAGCCCGCACGGGGAGGATGCTGTTTAGCCCGAAACGAACGGCTTTGTGTCTGACGTTTACGTGAGGGCCGTGTGGGTTGGGAGTGAATGGTGTCTTTGTCCGGAGCTGGCGTGCTGCATACCCCCTGTCAGCTGACCGTCCTGAGGGTGACTGGGACCGGAGATCCACTGCATAACCAGATGCACCCTGGGTGATTTTTTGGTAATGAAGGATCCATTTCTGTTGGTCGTCAAGTCGTCTCTGTCCTGAAGCAGCTCTGGAGTGATTTGGTGTTTTAAAATTTTGGAAAAGCAATTCCGTTGTGCTTTGTTCTGCAGTTTTACTAGAACCCAGCTAATCCCCTTCACCTGACTCCCAAACCATTCCACCAGACCAGGAGGAAGTGGGAGAGGGGCCTGCATGCAAAGTTCTGCTCAGTGATCAGGAAGCAGACGTTTTCATGAATTTAACTGGATTTGTACGATATCCAGTGAAACTGTTTTGCTCTCTTTTACGCGGCAGACAAATTATGATTAAAAGAGCTGATTGGATTGGTCAAAAGATAAATTAGTGGAGAAACATCAGAACTGAGCCTCCTGTGTAAACACCGAAGTATAATCTTTTGGAGAGTCATATTCAGGCCTGTTTCCTCAACGCTGAACCTCAAAGCAAATTATAGACTTGCCCCTCAAATTAAAGAGAGCATGTAATGGGCCTTGCAAAGTGTGGTTTGCAAGCCCATTTTGGTTTGCATACCCATTTTAATTATCTTCTCTTTTTCCTGTAAAGGCACGGCTTTTCTGTCAAATCTGTTCAACGCAGATTCACGTTATGTGAATAGGGACATTAGTCAACCAGTATGTAATGTTTCTAATTTGCATTGAGTACGTCATTCAGACTACTAGTAACTCTTCCACTACCATCTAACCCTTATCCTAACCTTAACCCTAACCCACACCCTAACCTTAACCTTAAAATCACTGTAACCTTTGCAAGCAGCTGCTCATCACCGGACAGTTAGTTGATTGTACGGGTGGCTGTAGAGCACCTGGGACTCTCAAATGAAAGTTTTTCAATGATTTCAATGTGGACATTTACATTGTAGTAATTCATCAGACACTCCAGAGGGGACATTGGGTTTTATTAGGGGCAGAACCACTCATCTCTTCTCGTTGAATCAGAGCTACAATCAGTGATCTTCCTGTTACTGGCCCAGCACTCTGCTTCTATACACTAAACAGAGTGTAACGTGAGTCAGGAGATATCAGCACACTGGTGGCTGTTTAATCTCTTTCTATCACTCCCCCCATCCCTCTCTGTCTCTTTCTATCACTCCCCCCATCCCTCTCTCTTTCTCTCCCATTGTCTCTCTGTGACCATTAATTGTTCCCTACTTGATATTTTATTAATTCTGTATATTTTTCCCATCCACTCCTCTGTACCCAAACAAGCCCTATGCTGAGGAGCTCTAGCCTCTGCCTCTCTCTCACGGCACAGTCGGGACAACGGGACTAAGTCCTGGTTATTTCTGGAGGCCAGATCCTTGTATAAGAGTCTTATGACACCGTGACAGTGGAAATTGCAACGCCGCGCGGTAGCCAAGGCTGTGCAGCTCACATCTTCACACAGGTGAGGTCAGATAAATGAATCGGCGAGATGCTAACTCAGTGTCCTGTGGTTTATGACCGCTGTCATTCCAGAATAAACACCTCTAACAGAATAGCTTGTATCCTCCACAGGTGAGCCAAAGATCCCCTTGTGTCTCAATTTATGCAAACTATCCCTTCACTGATTTGAAAGCAAAGGACCAGCATTAGATAACCATCCAGCCAAGCCTACACCGATGCAGTACTTTTATATGACTGAGGGAGGAGCATAGAAATTGGACTGTATTTTCCATCTGCAACTTGATTTTAGTTACAACAAACTTAATTGTTTAAAATATAGAATCCTTTATAAAAAGTGGTTGTGAAAATATAAAATAGAATATAAGGGTTGTTGGGAAAGGGATTTGGAGAGGGATTTCTTCATTGTATAAAGAACACTGTAAGTTCTTTATACAATGAAGAACTTACAGTGTGCTAAAACTGATTAAATGTTTGAATTCCCCTAATAAGTTTTAAAAGAGACCAAATGCAGTGAACACTTTTAAAAGTTGAGACATAAGAAAAACAGGCCCTGCAAATTCCCCACAAGTTCCTTTTCTCCCCATTTTCGCCATTACCAGGTTGGTTTGTCCTCTCTGCACAGCAGATCTTGGTTGGCTAACATGACGGAAATGTTCCATGAAGATAATTCATGGAAATGTGCAGTCACGTTAAAACATTCTAAGTTCTTTTCTAATACCACTGAGGACACAATGTTAGGTTCTGTAGCCAATCAACATCAAGCACCACATCCTGGATGATGATTCGCTGGAATTCACATTTCAAAATGTTCCATGAGGACACAGTGTTCTGTTCCATAGCTGAACAGGCCACAGAGAGACGCCCCATGGAATCACTGTGTTATCAGTGAAGGCATTTGTTGGGAAAAGAAGAACTGACTGCAGTAAGTGTTTCACTTCTGGTCATACTGTTGTTACATTGCTGGGAAATGAGCGTACTTTAAACAGTCACTTTGTGGAAATAGACTGTTAGTGGTGCGCTTTTAGTGGTTGTTATTATGTACCACAGGTCCACCTCTCCAACATCACTGGATCATTGAGTCTGTTTTGAACACAGCCACCCGAAGATCTGTGGGTGAGACTGATGAGGAGGAGGTTTTACAACGCACACAGTGTAATGGCACTAAGGTGTTTTAGTTTGAGCACACGGTGCGCTAGATATGAAGCGCCAGTCCGGTACATTGTTCCGTAGTGACCCGGTACAGCTGAGCACCAAATATCTGTCTTCTCAGCAGATGGAGAACCAGTAGCAGCCTGCGTCCTGCTGCCAGAATCTAAGAAGGTTCTTCCGCTGGATCATCCCTGGAACAGATCAGATGCTACTGGAAGCGGTGTTGAACAGCCAGCAGTGGTCCTAAGATAAAATCTCAGTGCCCCAGGGTATTGAAGGGGACATTGCCCTGGGCAGGTTTCCATCTTTCGAAGGGGAATTTAAAACAAGTGTCCTGACTTCCTGTGGTTACTGAAGTTCCCCTTGGCGTCTATCATAAGAGTAGGAATGTCAGCCCGAGCACCATGGCTGAACAATGCATAAAAGACCCAGAGCACCATTTCCAACATGGAAATACCATCATGGCCACCGAACCCTCCCCAACTTCCAGTTGTCTATGTTGCTCTGGGACTTTTATGCATTTAGAAGGTAACTGGCCACTCAGGTATAACATGGGTTTGAATATAACAGACCTCTCTGATAGATGAGACTAACATGGGTTTGAATATAACAGATCTCTCTGATAGATGAGACTAACATGGGTTTGAATATAACAGATCTCTCTGGTAGATGAGACTAACATGGGTTTGAATATAACAGATCTCTCTGGTAGATGAGACTAACATGGGTTTGAATATAACAGGGGCTAGACATGTTGGAATGAATCAAGGTTGTTTACTCCAAAACCAGGACCTCAGGAAGATTGACAGCAGAATATGCAAAAGTTCTTTGGGATCCAATAGTAGTAAAAAAAAAAGGAAAAAAAAAGAAAAGAGTCAGACTTGTGGACTTCACTGCGGGAGGAAGCCTGCGCCGGATGGAGCTTGGTTTGATTCTTGCGGCAATTAGCGCTCCACCAGACTGGCAGTAATTGTTACATGGATGTGAGGAGACAGGACCAAAGTGGGAGGTGGATTATAGCAGTACTGTATGATTCACAACCACACCTCCTATAGAAAACCTACTTATCCAGAGGGGGAAGTTGACTGGAGAGGCTGTCTCTTTGGAATTCAGATGTCACAAATTAATTTGAGCCTGTTTCACGTGGCAGGAAACAAAATAGGTGTTTGTCAAGGGAAAATTTCATTGTTTTGTTGACTGTGATTGAATTACCATTTTTGTAGCGGTCAAGTGTTGTATTTGAAAGTGGCTGAAGTTTTAATCTTTAGTATCATATTTAAACCTCAAATTCACTATATTAGCATTTCCCTCTGAGAAGAATCTAGGACAACAGTGATCAAATCAAGATACAGGATTTTATGTCTCTTTCTTTTCATCTCTTTTTCTCTCTCTTTCTCGCCCTCTCTCCATGGGACCATTAATCCCCCCAGTCGGCACATATCCCCCCTCCCATCCCTAACATCTCAAATGGGTACTTCCTGTGTAACTTCACCTGTCATGTCGTGACCAAGGGAACGATGGACAGCTGGGTTTCTTGGGCCACCTGTGGGAGATCAGCGTAGCAGACTGATGCCAAAGTCTTGGTCTGCATCCTGACTGGTCAAATGCATGGCACTACATTTGACCGCAACCAATTTGGCTCGGCCCCCAGGCTACAGATGGAGGTAAGTCAAGCTCCTGTGAATAGGCTGGTCTAAGATAAAAAGACGCTCACTGATTGGTCAGATCATTACATGTGATTGACGGACTGATGTTTTGATATACTATCCAAGGGCGTAACCAGGAAATTAAACAAGGGGTGACTGAAAGGAAAATGTGTCTTTCTTCAGTTTGTTTACCCTGCAGTGATACGAGGACCTGAGAAATGCTGACGTTGCACTTCTGGAGTGCTGAGGCAAAGGCTTTCAGAGGATGTTTTATTTTAGCAAACCATCAGCTCATTCCCTGCCTGACTGTTTTGACCACCAATGTTATCGGATTACCTTTGAAGTTTTGTCTCCCAGCAGTTGAGCTTTACACACATCACTCAGTAATTCAGTTGTTTAGGCATTTATACCCAGTTTATTTTAAAATACTTCAGGCTGAATCGGGCTGAAGTCGTCAACTATAGCCACCACAAACCAATGCTGGCACCAAGAACGCATTCGAGCTGCACTAAGTCATTAAAGACACTGGCAAATCTATAACCAGGTGGCATTTTTAATGGTCAGTTACTTTAATGCAGGTAAACTGAAATTAGTTTCACTGAATATTTGCCAAAATAGACTGTGCCACTAGAGGATCTCTTGAACTTCTTACTCAACACCTCCTCTGACCATTCTCTTTGTGCCCTGGTGTTTGTTTAGGTGGTCACACAGGTGATGTGTAAAATATAATACAATTCAACTCTACATCTGATGCTGTGCATGTGTCTTCACTGATTTAAGCCTATTTTTGTGTGTGTGAAAGGTGCATACCAGCAAAATCTCCTAATGCCCAAACTGATCCGTAAGACAAGCCAATGATGATTGCACTTTAAACTGCCGTCTTCCACCCAGACAAGAGGAACACCTGCTGTCTGAGAACGCTGCTTAACAACTACAGCTTGTCATCAGACCCGCAAGACACTCTTCAGCAACCGCACTCAACCGTGGAGGCTGGTGAAAAATGGCTGAGTTCATGTGGGTTTTTTGGAAGCCAAACTGTGACCTGTTAACCCCCAGTACTCTCCCCCGGTATCCAAGAGAGTTGTATTACATTACAAGTTGTATAACATTACATCTGCATAACATTACATCTGCATAACATTACATCTGCACTGGTTATTCGGTCACGCCATTCCGCAATACCCCTACGTAATTAGATTTTGATTGACGTGGGAAGTGAGATCTATTGTTGAGTTTTCCTCTGACAATGTCAACAAATTTGGCCTAGTAATCCTTTTAACCTGTTAGCCAAAAGAATGGCACGATATTGGTTGGTAAGAGGCCAGTCACGAGTCCTGATACAGTTGACTTTTGACCTGCGGTTAAATGTCAAAGTACAGACAGGATTCAGGCTAAATTGGGATCTTGTTGCTAAGCTCCCTCATTCGGCCAATCAGCTTCCGTGAAGACCAGGTGTGCAAATGGGTTGGGTGGGAGTAACCATGGGGAACCCTCTGTGGTGAATTTCAGTGCTGTGGCAAGGCAAGGTCTTGGCCACCATAACTGTCACAATTATTTAGAAAATAAAGTTGTCTGCTTTCTTAGACCAGGCAGCATACTGACTTGTTAGACAGACAGTGGGAAGGTCTGGGACAGCTTCAACACAGTTAACATTATAGAGTCCTCAGGACTGTGTCCGCTTTAAAATGTTCATTTGAAAGCCACCCGTATACGTACCATTTTAGTGGGTTTACAGTTAAAATCTAATATGGATTCTGAGATCAAGACCGGTCGGACAAACTTAGAACCGGGAAGGTGTTCTCCGCCGCAGTTCATTCATAGAACCATTTTCTGACTTCCTTCCATATGTCACCTGAACATGCGATCCGTAGGCTTCACCCCCCCCCCCAGCGATTCCCCCGGTCCTCTCAGGTTACTGGGCTAAACCCTCTACTGGGCCTCTAGACTGGTCTGTGAACCTTCTGGATCGGTCTTAACCCCATTATACACATCCCAAATCTCTCCAACTGGATTCTCTTGGCTCTAGCTTGTAAAGTCTATTACATTTCTACACATTTAATTGTTGAGGCAAAATTCGGACAGACGTTTTTGCCGTGTAATAACAATGACCGTAGCAGTCACCACGGCCGCCGAAAATGATCAGGTATCAGAGAAAAAAAGTAGGAGTTGGTGAGAGCGGCGGCCTCAGTGGAAAAACTTTGGAGCAGAATCAATGGAAAGAATCCGGCGCTGTCTCAGCGTGAACCTTCAATCAGCTCCGTGTGCTGTTAGAAATTAGGGGTGACAAATATTCCCAGCACCAGATGCTTTGAGTTCCCTCCATCGCTGTTGGGAAGCAAACTATTATTAGTCAGACAAGCTTGAGCTTTGAGGAAATAACGTATCTGCAGGTGGTAAAGGCCAGGTCGCCCGTTCTCTCCCACCGTGCTGTTCCCTAGCTGCACAGTTGACTTTTCAAGTGCCTGACGGGAACGGGCTCATCACAAAAATACACAGAGCCTCCAAGGCCACACAGCCGTTATCTCCACACACAGAGACACTGAGGTGACCGCACGTAACAAATTAGAGACCATCAGTCAGGTCTTTTTATCTGTCAGTCGTGGACAAGGAAAATGTCAGAATCCATTTTGAATAATAAACCAGTGACCAAGACAAGTGTCTTTGAACATAGTGTCTTTCCTGTGACAAGAACCTACAGTACCTCTAGATATCGCTTTTCACCTGCACTCCTGAAAGGAAAACTGCATAAAAAAATATTACAGTCCCTCCTCAAATGATCTTATGGATTCAATTTTTGACTACACACTCAACGAAAGGTTTTTAAAGTGCATTTTCAAATGTTTGCCAGAAACCACAGAAAGCTGTTTCAGACATGTTTCAGAGAGAGCCATGAACAAGAGTTCAGATTAGCCTTGGAAATAAAAGTGGTATTCATTTGTCATGCATTTGTCCAAAAATATTATTACTTTATGTAACTCCCTGCCATCACTATTCAAAAGAGGTTTTCTGAAGAACCTTTTTTTGCGTTCCTTGAAGAACTTTCATGGGTTCCCTAATTGTGGAGCGTTATTTGTGTGCACTTTTGCGGTGCCCTACTTGAGCTATGTTAAACTTCTTTAGTGTCGTGGATTCAGAACAGAGCGTATAATCCAACATCATATAACCTTTTCTTGGCTTGTTGTATATATTTTGGGTCTTGAGAGACAAAATTCAATGTCTTCGATGTCTCCTCTTGCCTTCAGCTGCTGTCTCTGACCAGGACAGTGTCCTGTGCCTCTGGGATGGAGTTTCAGTTCGTTGGACCACCAAGAACTTTTGCTGTGTAATTGGAAATAATGTTCTCAAGAAGCATTGCAGGGTTTTTTTCATCGCCATGTGAAGGCTCAGACAGGAAGGCTGTTTGGTTCTTTGTCTCTTTTATTTTTTAACAAGTACAGTGCAGCCTTAGAAAGAAGAGTATGATTCATACATTTGTTGGGTTGATGAAGGCAGTGCAGAGGTGGAATATGTCTCAGTAAACTGTTGTTTGACGTGACAGGAAACATCTCATGCATTTTAATCGCAGCACTGCGCTGGTGTGAATCACCATTTTGTACCTACATTCCGAATCGCTAAAAGGCACACTTTACCACCTGCCCCAAACTCCATGACCATTCAGTGAGTCCTTCGTGTACAAATAGCAAATGTTCATGTAACCTGAATATACATGATGAGTCACGTGAAGTAGGGGTTTAATATGGGCCGACTGTGTTTAATCTACGGAACCTTTAGTGAATGACAGAACATGCTTGAGGTGGTGTCTGGTTTGTTTATTTATCAGACTGTTTGTACAGTTAAGGCAAATCTTCACACCATCAACTTAATCTGCGTTAAAAAAAGCAAATGCTTTTGCCTGTCTACACCTACTGTATGCAGTGCTCTTCTGATGGAACAGGAGTCTATTTGGGATTAAATCACTGGTTCCTACAGCCGTTTCCTGCACAGTTGGGCTTGTGTCCCTAAATAGTGACCCACCCCTCCATCGTCCCACACCTCCCTCATCCCACCCCTCCCTCGAGATTTAGATGTGATGTTTTTGTTTTGAGACCAGACCATAGCAGGTCCTAGCATGACTGGAGGGGGTGGATCGACGCTGGGTAATCTCATTCTTTCAGCAGGCTTAATCCCAAGCACCCAGAACCACTCGGTCCCAGCGGTTGAGGCAAAAACCTTGCCTCCCCCGAGGGAGGGAAGGTGGATGGGCACAGCTCCGCAGCTCAGGACAGCCAGGCTGTTGGCCTACACAGGAATGTGCCGTAGATGGCTGCACTGGGTGTTCACTCACTCTCACAAAATGGCGTAAAACCCAAATGTATTTTCCGCTGTGTTCCCTGACTACGACTGACCACGGGAGCATTGATCTGTAATGGAATGTATTGCATTATTTAGGAAACGGGTAATAATAGGGTGTAAGATCTATGGGAGTCACTGAAGCCAACAAAACCCTGTAACACACCCTCTACACGTGTGTTCAACCAGTGGGCTCTGCTCATAACATGGGTGTTATGCTGCTTACAACCATGTAGCACTTAATACCTTCATCCATAAGCACAATAGTGGTTTATCACCATAAATATACAGAGGGTGAATACTATCAACCTACATATTAACAAAATAAAGGCCTATTGACATAAATACACACGGAGAAGGTCTGTAATACTACATATACACATGGTGAAGGCCTGTAATACTACCTATACACATGAAGGCCTGTAATACTACCTATACATATGGTGAAGGCCTGTAATACTACCTATACACATGAAGGCCTGTAATACTACCTATACACATGGTGAAGGCCTGTAATACTACCTATACACATGAAGGCCTGTAATACTACCTATACACATGGTGAAGGCCTGTAATACTACCTATACACATGGTGAAGGCCTGTAATACTACCTATACACATGAAGGCCTGTAATACTACCTATACACATGGTGAAGGCCTGTAATAATATCTATACACATGAAGGCCTGTAATACTACCTATACACATGGTGAAGGGCTATAAAACCACATATAGACATGGTGAAGGCCTGTCAACCAACATGCACACATGGGGAAGGCCTATAAAACTACATATACACATGGTTAAGGCCTGGTTAACTACATATACTTATGGTGAGGCCCTGTCAACCAACATACACATGGTGAAAGCCTATAAAACTGCATCTACTCATGCTGGAAAAATCAAAGGTGGCATTTTATAAAATAAAAGCCGGCACACATGGCAGCCAATAAGCATGTCCTCCCTGTACTGAAGGCTGGAGAAATAATTTAGGAGGACCACGTGTTTCTAACTTAATGAAGACAAAGGTTAATGGACTCTGCATCTTCAAGGGGCGTAAATCAGCAGTTCAAGTTTCGTTGACTTAAAAAAGATTTGCAAACTTGAGAAAGAGTCTATTCCGATTGGTGAAAAGGTGAAAATGTGACAAGTTCATGCGTTCAGGTCATTGGTCAGAAAAAGCTTTGGCCTGCCAGTCAGAGTCCTCAGCGGTATTTCTGCTTGCAAACACTGTAAAACTTATCACTGCAGAATGTTACTTACAAGGACAAATCGTTTCGTCACAGGTCCAGTGAAATTTTTGTGACAAAACTCGTGGGTGCGTATTTTACATTTACAAGTGCAATCAATGAGTTGCATGATTCCAAATACGAAGTTTGAGGCAAGTATGCAAAACTATTTCACAACAAACGTACACATTTCCAAACATTTCCAAACATCAAGTACGCAAATCTTTTTTACAACTACAAAACTATTTGAAGTTTGTTAATCGTTTTCACAAGTTTGCAAATCTTTTTTAAACCTAGAGAACTTATGTCGCTGTTTTACCTTCGTACCCTGTTGTTACAAGACTCAGCAGGCCTGGAAACAACCAGATGTTTCCGGTTTTCAGGGGAAATGACAGGCCGGCTTTTGGTGTAGGCAAGGTGGCTGTGATGTGCGAAGGTAGCGAGTGCGTAATGGAGAGGCAAAAAACAAAAGTAACAAAACAGCGCTGACACGAAGGATCACGTTCATCTCTTTTATTTATCAAAAGGTACTTTACCGCACGGTCAACAGCAACATAGACACAATAACCCTTGAGGTGCGGGTGAAAATGAGAACCCTAAATAGACATCATGATTGCTATCTGAAAACGGGTGTGTGGGTGTGAAGGGTGCACTGTTGCCATCTGCTCCAGCCGGCGGTTAGTACACCGGCGAGGAAGAGCGCCGGAGAGGGAGAGAGAGCATGCAGCGCCATGCGGAGCAACCGTCACAATGGCATCTTAGCTGCTACTAAACATTCATGGGATTGGTTGAGGCGTTCATTTCTACGCCTGCTACCTTCGGTTGAGTAACGCGCGAAATGTGAACATAATCACTATCATGTGTTTGTACACAGTTTAACAGTTTACGAATACAAGGAATGTGCTATTTTAGTAGCTCACATGAGAGGCAGGGGTTTCGGCCATCAGGGGCGGGGAGTGTGTGTTCACGTTTGTGTCAGCCTGCATCTGCTCCCGGATATGAACACACGCACGGTGGCTCTGTTTGGAGGGCCTGAGTGCGTCAGAGAAAAAACGCCTGAGAGAAACGAAGGAATGTCAGAATGTGTGAAAAGGGCAAAACCTTAGAATGCAGTTGGCCTCGTTTCATTATACGTTTGAAGTCAGTGACTTAGTCCCAAACGGCAGCCTACATCATGCCCTGGGCTCTGGTGAAAAGCATTGCACTACATAAGGAATAGGGTGCCATTTGGACTGCGAAAAGGGGCATCCCTTGTGTGATGGAGGGAGAGTATAGCCAAGGCTCTTCACTTTAATTTGTTGCTTTTCATTTGTTCTTTAATGTGTTTTCCATTTCACCACCATTTGTACTTTCACTTTCTGTTCCTAGAAAAAAAGAGGCACGTGCATATATTTTATGTGAACTCCTCTGTTATATGTCTTCTGTCCAGTTGTTTTCAAGTCTCTAAACATATCTACACCTCAGATTGTGCAGTGTTAAATTAACACACTGAGTTTAAGAAGTGGACCTAGATAAACACGAAAAAAAGAAATAAAGTTATATTCATATGCTTCAGCCCCTGTATCAAGGTAAAATTATTCCATCAAAATGAGACATTTGCAATACTGTACATATGATATTGTGCTGAATCATTTATTTTTCAAGACAACATATTAACTTAGGTTGGTGTAGTACAAATCACCAAAATATGATGAATATAACAACTATCTCTCTGTCAATAACAAACACATTAATAGGTGATGAGCTTCATATGCCAAAAAAAGATTTAACAACATTTATAAGGAACCACTTTCACACCCTCATTGTTAACATGCAACACTTATACAGTTTTTACATGGAACCACTTTTAACACTGTGAGTGTTCTTTCTGCGCTGGACAATTTTCTGTATAACTCTAACCTAGTTTCAGCCTAACTGACTCAAGCAGGCATTCAATCAAATCCAAGCTCTAGTGTAATCCACACCTGAACTGATTTTTTATTTAGACATAGGTCTTTGGGGCACGTTCCCACAATGTTAACCTTATACAGACATCATGTCCTGTTATCTGTTTAAGGTCCTGTCCTGTCCAGATGAAATGACAGAACACCTATGTTATGAAAACTAACATCAGTGGTTTTACAGGTCTTAACAACCACCGTATTTAAAACAAAAGCATAATCTTACCCATTTTTAAACAATGTTGGCTCCATTCCCGCTCTAGGTTTGTTTGAGAGTTGCTTGCGCGCACACACACACACACCCACACACACACATATCCAGGTGTAAATGTCAAGTAGCACAAAAATGTCCCTTTGTCCCTGAGCATTAGGCAGTGTCACTACTATTAGGGAGGTTGGTGAGGCAGGGAGGTGGGTGAGGCAGGGTGATGGGTGAGGCAGGCAGGTGGGTGTGGCAGGTAGGTGAGTGAGGCAGGCAGGTGGGAAAGACAGGGATGGAGTGAGGCAGGGGGTGTGTGAGGCAGGAAGGTGAGTGAGGCAGGGAGGTGGGTGAGGCGGGGAGGTGTTCTTGTCTGTTTTTTACGTCAAACTAAGAGTAGAGTCTGGGCCACTGTCACTTTCGTTTAGATTGGCGTGGAAAGAGTTGTTAGCCGAGCACGGAATGTTAATCCTGGCAGCAATGTTGATCCTCTGCATGTGCAGTAAAGAACATTCTTCTTTTTGTGTGAGCTGGCCTGACCGTGGCGTTGGGTGGGACCAGGCCGCTATATAAAGTTACACCAGCAGGCATGATTTACCTCAACAATTTGGCACACATCAGATACTATATTGAGACAAAGCTAATGAGTCACCTCTCCCTTCCTGTTTGTTCTGTCAGTTATACCATCAATTCTAGCCAATGGAAATAAATCATGGTTTAATTTAATCGTTGTAGTTTATCAAGATGAAGGACACAAAGTATATTCCAGAACCACGTAGTCCTGAAATCAAAGGCAATTGACCTACATCATGACAAAATGCAATTAACTGTAAATATTGATATTTCACACAGTTGTATCAATACATGGCTCAAAACAATGTCCCATGCACAGGGCCGACCCACAACCACCTGCTGAAGCCCGCGGGCTCCTCTCCCCAGGGGGAGCACCAAGTGGAAAATTCCTCCTCGGGTTTGTGGCCAAACAGCTGGGTTCTGGTCCACTGAAAACAGTCCCAAATGACACACTATTCCCCATGGGGCTCTGGTCTGACATAGGGAATAGGGTGGCATTTGAGACGAGGCCTAATGTTGGACAAAATGGGCATTGTTCTGAAAAATAACCCTCTTTATCTGTGGACTCTGGGAAACTAAAGGAGTTGGTTTGGGAAAGGAGCATTGTACTTGTTCCTCCTCTTTTTTCCTCCTCTCTATTCCGCTCACTCACTTCCTCTCTCCTTATCCTTCTCTTATTTCTCTCTACCTTTCCCTCTCTGTCTCCCTAGCTCTCAATCTGTCTCTCTTTCATCCCCCACCCTCCCCTCTGCAAACCAAAAAGCATATACTACATGGAAGGAGAGAGGAAGGGGGAAAGGTGGGTAGAAAAAGAGAGAGGGATATTTATGAAGAAGAATTTTTCTTAGCATGTTCGTTGATTAGTTAGTCCCATAAACCTGATATGCTGAGCCTTGATAGAAGCCTGCTATGTCATTTGACCCAGTGGACTAGAGACAGAAAGTAGAGTGAAGGGCTTGGCTTACAGTTCCCACACACTGTACTGGTCTCATTGTGTAGTCAAGGGAGTGTAGGGACTCTTAAGTCAACAGGAATCACATGACTCTTGTCTAACAAGGACATATAGTTAAAAAACTACCTTTAATTATTTACTGTTTGCCCAAGTACAAACCACAGAGCATGTAGCAGAATCATGATTCAACAAGTGTCCATGTAGCTCAAGTCTATTTTTACCTTCAAGGAATCTCACTTGGTTATTTTCTTCATTTAATAATTTACTCTTGGCCCGAATCAGGAACACAGTGGAGATTATGGGACAGCACATCAAGTAGAAAATGTCGGTCACACTCAACTCCGGAGTTAATAAATCAACGTGGGTAATGAGGCATTAAGAAAGCAACGGCGTTCAGGCCGTGGGATCAAATCTTAACATCTGGACATCATTCATCACAGTCAGACTGATCATACATTACAATGCCGGAACTGTTATGTAACTAATGTGAGCGGAGGTGGAGATTGTGTGAAATCAGACAGAAAAGTGTTTAACCTCCAGCGTGACATCGTGAAGTCGGTTGCTGTGAGCAAAACATTTTGAAATGGACATTTGAATGAAGATTTTGATCAGGCCATTTCTCGTTCCACGTTTGCCCCTTTCATTTTAATTTTCTTATTTTCAGTGTTGTGCTCATGTCTGGAAACATCCGTCCACACCATGCGAAAGTCTGAAGGATAAAACATTACAGATTACGAAGAGCCCTTACATAGCATTTTACTGGTAGTTTGAAGCGTGGAGGATGTAGTTCATGACCTAATTACTCTAAACAAATCAGGAACACACACTGAACAAACAACTTCCATATCCCAAGTGCACAGATCTCATTAAACTTTCCTTGAGAAAAAAAATACCATGGGAAATAATAATTGTCCTTGATTTTGTGGTGATTTTAAGAGTATTTTGTAATGTAATTTTGTATATTTCTGCATTGACCCTTCATCTGTGGCTCTCTGTCTATATAGTGTTTCTGGAAACGTCTTCTGATGAGGGTTGAACGACGTAAGCTCAACTATCACAATGCATTTGCATCTGCCTGGAGAGATTCATCTATATAACCAGTTTTGCCTCTGGCTTTCACCCACTCGGGCAAAGCCAAAGCAAGGGTTCTTCTGAGAGAAACAGTGTGAGGAGGTGTCTGTCTGTGCCCGGAGCAGGGCAGGGGTACCGGACAGAGTCCCCCGCTGCCAGAGGAACAGATGTCCCCTGTTCCCTCGTAACACATCCCATGTTCTTCTCTTAATCCCAGCCAACGGGCCGGGCTTCACCATCTCTGACTCCATCCAGCTGTTTTTCTCTCTCCCTTAATCAGGCCTCTTGCACCGCCTAATGCTCAGGGACTCATTCCCCCTCCCTCTGTCCCTTTCTCTACCGCCCTCCCTATCTGCCAGACAGTATCTACCTGGGGCCCTTCAGATGGCCTGGGCAGACAGCTGTTATTCAACTCCTGTCATGACATCATAATGCTGAGTCTTCTGGAACGTTCCGCCCACCTGATATGTATTCTAAATGACATTCCATTCCCTGTGCAGGAGCACAGGAGACCAGTGGGCTCTGGTCGGAGGTGGTGAACGAGATAGGGAACAGGGTACCGTTCAGGACGTGTGAGGCTTGTGAGAGGTCTTCATCAGGGTGTTGTGATCATCTTCCTTATGACATAACCTGAATCTTTAATCAGAAAACATAGATCTTTTCTGCCACCTGGCCTAGAGGGGATAAGACAGTGGATGTCTCACTGAGATTCATCCGTCTACGGGGTTTTCAGCATTTCTTAATGGGACAACAGGTCAAGAGTTTTGGAATATACATGTAATTAGAAGAGAACGATTCAGTCAGTTTGGAGATCGGGGATAAACCTAAGCTTGCAAAAGCTACGTTTAAGTAATGCTTTATTTGTTTACTATATCGATATTAAGTGAGTCCATGAATCCAAATGTACAGTTTTACAGGACAACAACTCACTGGTTTTCCAGGAGGTCATGAAGCCTGTGAGATTCATGATGTTCTGCTGTATTCAAATATGGAACCAAGATTGTTTTTTTGGGGGTCTCCAAATCATGATTATGGCTTTCCTGGGTCCGGCCGACTCCCAGCCGATCATCTTTGTGGATAATGTGCTTGATGACAACATGTTTTTGATCCGTTAGGCTCCGGACTTGCACTAGACCATGGTTCCACATGGCTCTGACTCAGTGTTGCTGACACATTTCCAGTACGCCCAGTATGTGGACAGACAGTGTGATGTTCCTGGCCCAGTGGTACATCCCATCTGCAGTTTCCAACTTGGTCCTGATTACATCACAACTCCCTGTCCAAGTGTCTTCGGACAGGGTGTTTGACCGCATAGTGGTGAGTTTGTGTGTGCGTGCATGTCCTGTATATAGGGCCTTTTGAAAGTTTTTAGACCTCTTCACCTTTTCTCCAAATTTTTTTGTGCTATGGACTCCATTTAAGATTAATTTAAAAAAAAAATGCTATCAATCTACACTCAATACCGGAAAATGAAAAAGCGAAAACACTAGGAATTTGTGACCACCTTTTGAGACCACTGCTAGACCACCATAGACCACCCTGGAACACCACTAGACCACCCTTGACTACCCCTAGAACATAACAAGACCAGCCTTAGACCACAGTTAGACCACCTTTAGACCCCCCTTAGCCAGCGTTTTCTTTTCTAAAAATAGACACAGGGCCAGTTAGTGTCTGTACGGATGAGCGCCCTGGCAGCCGGGGGGAATGGACACGCTTGACCCACTGAGGAAGAGTGGCGGAAGTTAATACCAGCCACAGGAGTTTTCCTCAGTTCCTGGGTCGAGCAGTGCATTCATGCATGACGTCGTCAGACCGGCTGAACGGACCTCTCCGATACGCGCCCTAACCCCTGCACACATGAACAAACGTCGCTTGGTAGCGAGCGAGTTGCCTTTGACAGCGATCCTGCTGAAGCGCTTGTGACATTCCCCGGCTGCTACAGGCATGACACTGCAGCTAGACGGGCAGATACGCCGTGACACCACAACCCACCACATGGGTTGATGATGTCGTAACCTTGGGGGTATTGTAGTAACCGTGCCAACTGGGCTCTGTCACATAGACACACTGTATGCTGTACACATAGAGTATCAATATCCTGTACCGTTAGCTATTTTGGGCTGTTGCTGCAACGCCAGCACCAGAGGGTGGGTGTGTTTGACAGCCAGTACGATTGATGACCGGGCCCAAATGCCACCCTATTCCCTTTGTAGTGTACTAATTCAGACCAGGGCTCTACAGACGCTGATGTAGAGGATAACAGTCAGATGTGGAGGTCTCTCTCCCTACTGTCTCATCTCAGTGTTGGCTTTGGTTTTAAGCTGAAGCTGAACAGGCCCTTGGACAGGTTTGTAGATGTGCTGTTTAACTGTGCTGTTTTATTTGTTTTTGTTTCAGCAGTTCTTTATCCACTTGGTGTACATATCCATGCTTTCACAGTTGATTTTTTTTGTTTGTTGTTTCTTTATAGAAATGATTGCGTCAGTATTACATTACATCTGTGCACTTCGGAATTACATTTAATTTCGTTGTAGTCATTCAGCAGACATTTGTGTCCAGACCGGTAGTTCATTAATCTACAGATGTCTAGACAGAACAGCCACACATCACATTCAAAGTGAATATATTTTCACCAATAAAAAGGTGATCAGAACAACTTTATGCTAGAGGCCTGCAGACATCCCGTCAGTTACCAGACTAGCGGGGCCAACGGTCAGTTCAGGTCGACTGCTGCTCTCTCCTTCCTCCATCCCAAAAGCCCCCTGTCCTCTATGTAGAGCACTTTTCTGGACCAGAGGAACCAATCAAACTGAGTGCACTACAGAGAATAGGGCGCCATGTTGGTCACTGCCCTGGGCCCAGCTGTTCTGTTCTGACCCCTCCTCCAAGCCACTGCATTAACCTAGATACTGTCGGACCGGGGGACACTGAATGGAAAACGAGTCCAGCGACGTCCTCACCCCGTGGGCCTGTCCTGTGGAGACGAAAGAGGAAGAACAGAGAGAACAAAAAGTAGGAGCCGACAGTGAATGAATGGGAGGACGGGAGGAAAGAGCCAACACTGAGATGAAAAGGACAAGAGGAACAAAGAGTCACATAAGAACAGGGGCTGTTTCTGTGTTTACGCCCAGTGCACACTGGCCAACTAAGTGTTTTCCACCCAAACATCAATACTTGAGTGGCACTAAAAGAGTCTTTTAGTGCCACCCCCCCCCCCTTTTTCCATAATCCTTTTAGTTTTTCTGCGTCGACCACAAGGCTTACGCAAGTGTATCAGGCGAGTTGCTTGGGCAAAATGACGTCAGCAGCAGAAGAGAATTAAAAATGTGTTTAACCTAAGAGGACGGCACCCTGCACGGTGCCCTGCTTTCGACAGGTCCCTTAGGGAGGTTAGTGCACTATCTAGGGGATAGGGTGCCATGCTGGCTGATCTGGTGCATGGGAGAAAAACAGGCAAATTAAGGAAATACTTCTAATCTGAAGGGCTCAAAGAACAGTCATTCATTGCTCCGTCTGTTTCCAAAATACAGGCTTAACGGTGCAATCTGGATTTCATTTTTGTTTTGCCAATAAATTCATGATATTTTTCCATTGATTCTTGAAGATTATATCCCCGAATGTGGGGACAGGACTAAATTTTTTTTTCACTTTTAATTTAACATTGGAAAAGATTGGAGAAATATCTAACTTCAGCCAGTACTGCACAATAATATATAATTCCTTGGTCAATACTTAATACTGTTATAATTGCGCCAATACAGACTCACATAGACCTATTCCAGACATGTTCCACAATGTGGAAAAAAAACTAGAATCAACTGGCAAAACTGGTGTAAAAATAGCACCAACAATGAAAGTAATATTTTATGTTGTTCAGTGGCTGTGTGGGCCGGCTGTCAAGAGGAGAGGTCTTCCAATTGGTTGTTGATTCCACATTTCCTACTGTTTGGTGGCAGTGTGGGCCGGCTGTCAAGAAGGGGTGTCATCTGATTGGTTGTTGATTCTGTCTGTCTGTCGCCATCCTGACATAAGCGTTTCATTGCGTTGCTCACCATATGACACACGAAGCCTGTGGTTTTTTTAGTTTTGCAGTGAATCCACTACAGTGTGAGCATTTTTTCACTCCCAACCAGTTTGTTCATAAATGCAATAGATTAACTGACCACATCCAGGAATTTACGTAAGCTTTTCTGTGTAAGCTGCATCCACAGCAATCAGCTGCGACTTTAGAAAGCTCAGCAGAAACGCTGTCACTTCGGGAGTGTCCTGGCACTTTAATGTACCTCTGAATCACACTCGTTATGTCACAGACTGGACCATAATGGCTTACACCCGGGCTGCGTGTTTTGTAAAAGCACTTTGTGACAACTGCTGATGTAAAAAGCGCTTTACACATAAATTTGATTAATTGACTGGGAAGTGAAGCACAGGATGAGCTTACATGAAGAGGAGGGAGGAGACGAGAGAGATGAGGCAAGGAGGTGGAGGATGTGGGAGGTGGTGGTTGGGGGGGTTGTTTTGTTATAGGATCCTCAGAGTTTCTGCTCAGTCTGTTTTTGATTATAAACGGTGTTGCTTGAACCCTGATTGCTGATTGGCTGGAAGTTGCCGAGACTGTAAACCACAGGTGCAACAACTGAAACATGTTTACGTTTTTAACTGCGCTGATAATAATAGGAAAAAGGAACCACTGGGGATAACAGCCAGTGTACCAGGCCTGAACGCCTTTCCAGGTGTTGTGTTGTCTGGACTCCAGACTCAGGCTGTTTAACAGGAGGTGGAGGGATGTGACTGGTGTTAGTTACTGTGTTTACTGCCTAAGACTCTGGAACTAGAAATAGAGTAATGTAGATCGGTTTCTGTTAAAACTGCCATTCCACTGGGCCTAAATGCACCACACGTGTTACGTATGTGACCGTGTGAGAATGCGCGCCTTGCATTATGGTTAACGTGTCGTGTGACCAGTACATTAAAACACGTGTCGTTAAAGGTATTCCCAAGTTCCAAGTTAAACTATGTGATCACTGTGAAAATTTATCGTTCTGCACTTTGTACTCATAAAACTGCAAAATGCTTATTCTCCCTTGTCCCCCCCACCCCCTCCCACGTCCTTCCCGGCCCGTTAACTTGTGCTCGTATGTTCTGGATAATGTGCCTTGTCACCGATGAAATGTTCAACTTGAAACTTGAAATGCCCTGTTGCTGTCAGCCCCGCTTCACCCGCGGCAATGGCAACATGAACGCTCCATCACCACAGCCGCGTGGTTCCGTCATTTCAGAAGGTTTCTCGATGTCCCCTGTCAGGGAACGCAAACTTCAGCGCCTAGAAGTACACATTGGGTTGGTCCACCTGGGTCTTGAGGAGGAAGAGACCCTGGGTCTGTCATGGGATTCAAATGATGACCGGACGCTAACAAAAGACGCGTCCTTCCATCTGGCTCAGAAGGGCCATGCACGTGTCAGATGTGTGCACAGTGCAACTCTGTCCACACACCCCGCACCACTCAGCGTGCTCATGGTCCAGTTGTTTCCTGGTAACTTAGTGAAGTCGCCCCTTGTTTATTTCATCTGAAGGCGGCCTTGTCAGAGAGCTCTTTGTAGTCCTTCTGTAAGACACGAGTAGCTGTTAGCCTAGCGGGTAGGACTTTGTACTGGTCCCTAATTCAAGGGGGGGGGGGTCCCCACTAGATAATAGCCAATTAAGAGACATCAAAGAGATTCTCTTTAATATCCACTGTCATTTACACAAGCGTAACAAGGATTTAATTTCATTCATCGTGACTCAAGCCTTGCTGTGTCCCAGGCACTCAAAACCAGTCATTATTCAGATTCTAAAGTCGCACTTGAAACATGTTTAAATTAACAATGTCAAGCTCAAACACTGTAATCTCTCTCTATTTATATTTCCAATCCAATTTCTCACCGGGGCAAGCTCAAAGGGAGACAAACCACTGTTGGTGAAAAGCTTAGAGACAGGGCGGCAGGGGCATAACCACTCAAAGTCAGAGTAAGATTACTTTCTCATTGGAATGGCAACGAATTGAGTGCTACCAAATTGACAGCAAGGCCATATTGGCGTCATTTTAGGCTCTGTGTAAAAGGAAGGAACGTGGAGAAAAACAGGAACTGTGGAATATGGTGACGGTGATGTTATGGCTTGGGCATGTATGGCTGCATCTGGCGAATGAGCAGCTCCAGAGATTATTCTGAAGTGCACAGAAACTCTGTTGTTTGCTATAGTACAAACTAACGCCACCAAACTCATTGGGAGACATTTCATCAAACAGCAAAGTGGTGACCTCAAACACGTTGCCATAGCAACCAGAGAGCCTGAAGTTCTTAGCTAGCCGAGTTAATCTTAAGATCTAAATCTAATATTGAACATGAGTTTCATTTACTGAGGATTTAAAGCAAAAATACCTCAAAACAAACAACAATTGAAATTGGCGGCGGTCCAGGCCTGGCAGAGAACCACCAGAGAACCACTAGAGAACAACCAGAGAAGATACCCAGCATCTGGTGGGGTCAATAAGTCATAGATTTCAGGCAGTTGTTGCAACCAAATAAGTACTGAACTTGGACTGTGGACTTAATCTATGTCTGTGAAACCGGCCCTACGGGGCGTAGTATAGGACAAAAAAAGTTCAATACAAACTGCATTGAGCTTGTTGTTTTAGTCTTAGACTAGGCTTAATCTGTGTCTGTGAAACCGGCCCTGAGTATATCTGTCTGAATATATTTGGTGCCCTGAAATCAGGGGACAATATATAAAATGTGTTGTCATTTACAAATGGTTAAATCAATCCGTACACATATACTGACACACTAGCCTCATAGCAATTCTTTGAATTTGTTTTCGAGTAAAGAGCCATGTATAGAAGATGACATTAACCAGGGACCCAACACACAGGCCACTGCATTTACAGGTCAATCCACACTCTCTGGGGATTCGAGGCTGCATCTGGTATGAGATGAGTTAAGAGCCTGGGGGCTGAGGGGGTGAAACAGGGAAAGCTTTAGGTCGCTGCAGGCTGTAATGAAGCCTGTTTCCCAAATGGCACCCTGATCCCCAGTTAGTGCCCTCAGGGACTACAGCATTTGAAGTATGGAGGGAGGAGGGTGCGGCTGGAGAAGCACTTCTATCTCTTTCATATGGGCCTCAGGCAGAGGGACAATAATACTGAAGACAGACAGCAGCACTGCATTGTACTGGACCTGCCTGTCTCAAGGGGACTTGAGATCTCTTGAAAACAGACATTGCGTTTTGAATGGTGGACCTTTTAATTACGGATGAGCCTGAGCCGCGAAGGAGAATCAACCAAAAGGCTTTGAAGAGCTCCTCTAAGGAGGCCTGGCTTCTCTGGTACTCCTTTTTGATGAAGATCAAAAGTGAGCGGGGAGTGGATGTGAAGATCAAGGAGGTGTCCCTGAAAGACCGCCTATATCCCGAGTTACACCCGAAACACTTCGCTGTGCACTACTAAAGCAGTGGTGCATTTTAAAGGGAATAGTTTGCCATTTGGGACTTGCATTGTCTGCCGAATGAACCTATGCAGACCAGCAGGGAAATTACTCTCTGTCTGTATCTGCTTCTCTCTATCTTTCACACCACATCTCCCCTGCTCTCTTTCTATATCTCTCCCTTTGCATTCTTTTCTGTGATTATGAAATAATTAGTCTTTCTATTGAGTCACAAAACTCTCGTACTCCCCACTCTGTCTCAGACCCTTTCGTTTCTTCTGTTTGTCTATCACACTCAAAGCCACACACACTTATCCTTAACCTAGGCCTAACCTTAAACCTAAAACAAACCCCTATTCTAACCCTATGTCAAGTTGTACATTTCACTGTAAACTTAATCTCTATGCCAGAAATTACATTGTTCTAGTTGCCAGAAGACCTTCTGAGTACCCATTTCTCAGGTTTTAATATCTTTGTGGGGACTTGAGGTTCTCATGTCCACGCAGACCTGGATCTCACCCAGAAACACAACAACGCACAAATCCAGTTATGTTTTGTCAGGATGTGAATCCTGTCTGCTGTCTGTACCAGATGTTGGCCGGGCCTGGCACCTGCGACCAGCACCTTTTATCTATCTATCTGTCCATGGAATTAAATTGGGTCACAGAGATGAATGCTGTTTTTCTGCCCAATGCAGTCATTACCTCAGATCCATCGGACATCAGTAGGAGGATTACAGCATCAGTAGTGTAATTTAATCAACTCTCACTTGAGCAGTCGATGATGATGATGATGGGTTTGTCTTCACTGATGATGACACCTAATCCACTGCTGCCCTACGGCTGTAGTCCCTGTCCCAAGGGCCTCCCCATTATTTTAATGTTACCCACATCTTACCAAGCAGGTAGTCCTGAGAAGACGATCTTAATTACAGCATTGAACTGTTTTTGTTTTTTTGCCGGACCGCGTAAGTGGAGCCGGCTAAGAAGAGCGAATGTCTCTTACTGACTGACTGATTGACTGACTGACTGCCCCTTGTTAAATAGCGTAGTGGTTAGAGAAGCAGACATGTGAACTATAGGTCCTGAGTTCGTATCTCCTCGCAGGAAAAGTGAAGTACGCATTATGAATTATTCCGTATAGATGAAAACTTCGCTGGCTAAAACCGTTAGTATCTACATTATAGCCTGAAATAAAACAGTTTACGGTTATATTGCGACTGTTTCTGGTGGATTTTCAAAGTACGCATCCGTGCATGCGTTTTGGGTCAGGATAGACAAACACATTTGCTGGCTTAACAACGTAGTTACGATAACTTAAGCCTTAACTGAAACTGTATACGGTTATATTGCGACTGTTTCTGGCATGGAATAGTTCTTCTTCAGTCTTGCTAGCATTTGCTCAATTCTTATGATTATTCCTAGGAAGTTAGTAGATACTAGTAAGCCTATTTAACACAATCCTCAATGGAGTCTAGCGACTGCTGAAACTTGTAATGCCGTGGCGTAGTGGTTAACAACAGTGTCTCTCATATGGAAGACCTACATTCGTATCTATTGAGAGCAATAATTATTTCTTAATAGATTATTAGTTTTTTCTGGTAGATTCCACGATTCTCTCGTCTTTTCTCTTGGTGAAAAAGTCAGTTATCTTTGCCTTTATTGATAGTTATTGTATCAATGTCATTCACGAATGAAAGAAATAAATAAGTTGTTTTGCCCTGAAAGAAAAAAATACGTTCTTATGCCATGAAATGAAATAGCTTTGGCAGACTCGCTAGCAATTGCTCAATTCTTATGACTATTCCAGTAAGTTAGTAGATACCGGTAAAGCTTATTACTGGCTAATACGCTGTTAAAACGGCCAGTGGCAAACGCAATACATAGACGCTATTTGGGGTAGAGGTAAACTTAGTAAGAAACGTTAGTCAGTTTAACTGTATCAATTTAATTCACGAATGGCCAATTAACTATTAAAACGGCCAGTGGCAAAAGAGGATTTGTTCAGGATAGAGACAAGAGGCTATACTGACACCTGGCAAAAGTACAGCTCCGTGGTGTAGTGTTTAACGACACAGCCTTTCATGTGGGCGACCCGGGTTCGAATCTCGAGGTGGCAACACTTTCTATTGCGGGACAGCTGAACTAGGCTTGCCTGGTTTCTTGTTTTAACAGATTTTGCCAGTGGCTGATAGAGATGGTGTCTTATTTTAAATAAATTAAACTCTAATCTAGAATGAAATTATACTCTTGAAAGTGTGGGTGAGGGAAAGACACAAAACAATATATGCTGAGTAATTTTTTGGATAAATCCCTCTTGATTGAAAGGGCCGTGTCCCCAGGTTCATTGAATGAAAATCTACTCCATATATTTCTCAGGCAATTGCCATCAAGTCTGTAATTCAGTTTGTAGAGGTGCATCCTACTGATGCAAGAGGTTGAGGGTTTGAACCCAGCAGGGGTCAGTGAACGTTTGGTTACTTTTATAAAAATCCCTTTTGATTTATTGTGGGGCACAGATTTTGCCAGTGGCAGACAGAAATTGTGGCCCTTTTTTAAACTACTGTTACCACCAAACCAGGGGAGACTACTGTTTCTCACCTCCCAGACTGGGGAGCTGATGGGTTGCTGGTAGTTGACTGAATCTGTCCCGGTTAGTGGGTGAGAATGATCACCAGCAGGATTCTGGGTTCTGATTAGTTCAGATCCACTACACTTGGGCCCTATAGGGATCTGGTCAAAGTAGTGCTCTGTGTAGGGGATAGAGTACCATTTGGTACGTGTTCACCCTCTCTTGCATTCTGTGGCATGACGACGGTGGTTAACTTCTTCTTTCACTACTGCTCATCTGACATGTGACTACAACTCTTGGAAACGCTTCACTTCCCTAAACCTCTTTCTGTTGTTAGGTACAGTTCCCTGGGGTTTTTGCAGTTAGGCACAGTTCCCTGGGGTTTTAACAGTTGCTTGAACATTGGTCAAACTAAGAGCGCAGTGAACAACCCGCAGTAGGGTGTATACCATTACATAACTGTTTGTATTGCATTAGGGGGAGGGCATTTCAAATATGACACGTATTTTGTTTTGTCTGTTGTTACCTTTTGAAATAAAAACATATTTTCACAATAAGGGCTTGTGAACAGAACACATGATAAAACGACACATCCCACCGTTTGTTACAAAACACAGCGATGAGCCTTAAAACTGTCACTAGAGATAAATGATGGCTGTAGAAGCCTACGTCCCCATAATACAAGGCTGTCACAAAAGTAACTGTTTTATTCTACTGTCCAGAGTTAGACGTAGATGTAGGGTAAGATATGTAGTATTTCCTGAAATATCCTCCCTGATATTTTTCATCATCAACATCATCATCTTCATCCACTTATCCGGTATCGGGTCGCGGGGGCAGCAGCTCCAGCAGGGGACCCCAAACTTCCCTTTCCCGAGCCACATTTGCCAGCTCTGACTGGGGGATCCCGAGGCGTTCCCAGGCCAGTGTCGAAATATAATCTCTCCACCTAGTCCTGGGCCTACCCCGAGGTCTCCTCCCATCTGGACGTGCCTGGAACACCTCCCTAGGGAGACGGCCTGGGGGCATCCTTACCAGATGCCCGAACCACCTCAACTGGCCCCTTTCGATGCAAAGGAGCAGCGGCTCTACTCCGAGTTCCTCATGGATGACTGAGCTTCTCACCCTATCTCTAAGGGAGACGCCAGCCACCCTTCTGAGAAAACCCATTTCAGCCGCTTG
>JACXGI010010319.1:0-27970 GCA_016801175.1 Esox masquinongy
CAGCCCACACACACAGCTTTATACAGTTACATCCCCTGTGGACACAGACCACAAACAAGTATTTATACTGCCACATCCACAGTGGACACAGCCCACATACACACATCTTTATGCTGCCACATTCACTTTGGACACAGTCCATTCACACAGCTTTATACTGTCTTGCTATACTGCTTTCTAACTGTCTGGTAACGCTATAATCAATATTTCAGAGACAGATTGAGAGATAGACAGAGACTGAAAATTGTATCCAATTATATCTTCAAAGAAAAAATGTTTTTAAATTAGCCGTCCTTTCCACTAACTAACTCAGACCTCCTGTTCAGAAAGACTCAGACCCCACCTTCAACATTCAGTACTTCCTTGAGTTAGCTGGCTTTTTATATCTTATAATCATCTTGAAGTACTTTGATGTAATCTCGTTCTGATCATCCACCAGAGGAAATGCTGCTGAAGTCCATGAACTAGATGATGTAGGTGTAGAGAACTGGTCCAGAAGCCATGTTGGATCTAAAGATGGATCTAAAGATGAGCACTGAATGATTAATGGGGGAGAGGGATGGCTGGACGTCAGAAGCGAGAATGAGGAGAGAGAAATATGGGTGTTTACAGTGTGAAATTCTAAGTTCGGCCCCCTGAACCACATCTGACAGATTACAGACAGAAATTGGAGAAAGTGTACAGAGTCTTATTGGAGAAAGTGTACAGAGTAGAGAAATAACTCTCTCCCTGGCAGCTGAACTCACTAACTTGCTATTTAAGTCACTGATAGGTTACGGCACTCTTTCCCTGGTGACTGAACTCTCTCCCTGGGTACTGAACTCTCTCCCTGGTGACTGAACTCTCTCCCTGGCTACTGAACTCTCTCCTTGGCTACAAAACTCAGTAACTAGTGACTGAATTCACTGACTAGCTGCTGAATTCTTTCTCTGGATGTCACAGACTGGCTATTAAATCACTGACTGGCTACTAAAGTCATTGATTGACTACTGAGGTCACTGACTGGCTACTGAAGTCATTGATTGGCTACTGACGTCACTGACTGGCTACTAAAGTCATTGATTGACTACTAAAGTCACTGATTGACTACTAAAGTCACTGACTGGCTACTGAAATCTCTCCCTGGCTACTGAAGTCACTGACTGGCTACTGAAGTCATTGATTGGCTACTGAAGTCACTGACTGGCTACTAAAGTCATTGATTGACTACTAAAGTCACTGACTGGCTACTGAACTCTCTCCCTGGCTACTGAAGTCACTGACTGGCTACTGAAGTCATTGATTGGCTACTGAAGTCACTGACTGGCTACTAAAGTCATTGATTGACTAGTAAAGTCACAGACTGGCTACTGAACTCTCTCCCTGGCTACTGAACTCTCTCCCTGGCTACTATACTCCCTGGCATTGGAACTCACTAGGTATTTAAGTCACCTACCGGCTACTGAATTCTCTCCCTGGATAAGAAAATCACTGACAGGTTACTGAACTCTCCCCTGCCTACTTAAGTCACTGATTGGCTACTGAAGTCAACTCTCTCCATCAACTGAAGTCACTGACTGCCTACGGAACTCTCCCCTTTATACTGAAATCTCTGACTGGCTACTGAAATCTCTCCTGGTATACTGAAGTCAGTGATTGGCCTGACAGGGTGTTGTGAAAATAGCATACTTCTTACTCACTTTTTTTCTCCCAGCAACAAAACATTTGAAAAATACTAACTGACCATTATAGCCATTTCCCCAGCCTACATCTATTAATGCTATATCCATCTGTCCCGGTCACTGAAGCCTCCAGTGTACAGACCTGGCCATACAGTAAGCAGGATGGCATCTTTAAAAAGCTCTCCCTGGTGCACTTTAGATTGAGGTCACTTAAGGTTCCTGGGTCATTGCCATCTTTGTCCCAGTTAAACATAATTACATCCCAAATAGCCACTACCGCTCTCAGATCAAGATCCAGGCTGATTACATTTGAAAAATGTGAGTTCCTGTCAGTCAGTTCGACACCTCAAAGCAGGGATGACAGCGGTATTCCCCTTCTCCATGTAAAGAAGGGTTGGCAGCTGCATTCACCTTTCCATTTAAAGCAGGGATGACTGTTGATTCCCCTTTCCCTGAAAAAGCTGTATTCCTGTTGTCCATGTAAAGCAGGGATGAAAGCTGCATTCCCCTTGCTTATTTAAAGTGGGGATGACAGCTGTATTCCCCTTGTCTATTTTAAGCAGGGAAATGACATTTGTATTCCCCTTGTCCATTTTAAGCAGGGGTGAGAGCTGTATTCCCCTTGTCCATTTTAAGCAGGGATATGCCAGCTGTATTCCCCTTGTCCCTTTTAAGCAGGGATGACAGCTGTTTTCCCCTTGTGCATTTTAAGCAGGGATGACATCTGTATTCCCCTTGTCCATTTTAAGCAGGGATGACAGCTGTATTCCCCTTGTCCCTTTTAAGCAGGGATGATAGCTGTATTCCCCTTGTCCATTTTATGCCGGGATGACAGCTATATTCTCCTTGTCCATTTTAAGCAGGGATGAGAGCTGTATTCCCCTTGTCCATTTTAAGCAGGGATGACAGCTGTATTCCCCTTGCCCATTTTAAGCAGGGATGACATCTCTATTCTGCTTGTCCATTTTCTTTTTAAACACCTCAGTCGGTAGTTGTGCTTCCATTACTTTGTGATTTCCACCACCATCAACATTGCTCATCCCTGCTTTGACCCTTTGTCTGGAGAGTTTTAACCAGAGCTATGGCTAATGGAAATGCAACAAAGAAACTAAACAGTTTGGACTGGCAACATGAGTGAATGATTTGCAGAGTGTAGTGTGTGGTCTGGTCATTAAGCCATTCTTCTTCACTGGATCTCCTGTAGCTTTCACCTGTCGTGGAGTCAGAATAGATGATGTGAAATGTGGGTATTAAAGAAGATGTTGGGTATTTTGGGGGGAATCTTAAATGTTTTCAGCTTTCTCCACAGGAGCGGTTGTTCTGTTCGCTAGTGAGAGTGTGTCATACCGAATGTATTTGCCTTTACTGGGTGCTTGTGTGTGTGAGGGTGTGCGTGTGTGTGTGTGTGTGTGTGTCAGCACTGTACATTGTGGTTCTGTGGTCCTCACCAGTCCCTCTCGCTGTCCTCTTGTCTGTGTGTGTGTGGCTCCCACAGGAGACTTGGATGGCCACTGGTTGGACCATGCGTCATGGCACAGCAGCGAGGCCTCCCCAATGTCTTTGGTGAGACATGCGGAGCCCTGCCCCTAACCCCTCCTCCTCCCCCCTCAGTGTCCTTTGTCATTTCATGTTTCCTTTGTTTTATTTACACCTCTGCATGTGTTTTCTTTTTTCTTTTTCTTTTTTCATCCCACACCTGTAGGGGACAGTCAAAGGGGGAAAAGAAAAACTATTGAGCAGGCATTTTTGTCCGACTCGACACACGACACCTTATCTGAGAGGCAAAAGGAAATGGTGCGCTTTGGGGGCCATTCATTGGAAGAGGATGCAGAGTGGGGGGAACCCCAGGTTAAAGACTCTGGCGTTGATACTTGCAGTAGCACTACTCTAAACGAGGACAATCAGCGTAGCCATAGTGACAAGGTACTGGAGACTATCTAGCCTATCTGCATTTTTCTTATTTACCTACCTCCTCTGGTCTTTGTTTCTGTCTGTCACTAATTGTTAAATAGGTGAGTTGTTTATTATTATGATTTATTTTTTTATGAATTGAATTGCTTTTCCTTTGGGCTTCGGTATTATACTTAATATGGGTATTATTTTATTTGTTTCATTTCGTCTGCACCTTGCTGGGTGTTGCTGAAAGAGGAGATTGGGGACCCTCTTGCTTGCTCTGCTGTTTGCTCTTTGGCAACATAAAGATCCATCAAGGAACCTAAATACACAAGCCTCTCTGTCATGGCACACAGAAATGTCAGGTCCAGTAGTTTGCATGTCCTTAGTCTGTTGTGTTATTGTTACTGTAGCGGCCATCTTAAGAACGTTACAGTAGGGTAACGGAACATACCCCTTGCACCTCACTGCTATGACCCCTCCTTCCCAACATGCACTACACCACATTACCCCCACTAGAGCTCCAGTCCACTACCAAACCTAACCTAGCACATGGAGCTTCCAAAAGGGACATTGGATTTGTTTTGCACAGAAAAAGTTAGGTTTTTCTTTTTTCCCTTCTACTGTCATGGTTGTTGTGATTTCATCTCTCTTTATGGGCTTAATCATCATGCTGTGCTGTTCTTTTGGTTTTCCTCATCCTTCTTTGGTTCACTTTTTTTCCATTTTAATTTTTTTCTTCACCGGCTTCTATGTATTCCACTGTGGAGGTATTGTCGCTGTGTAACAGAGCCGGGCAGAGTGATGCGGTCTGGCCTTCCACACAGACCATCACACAAACTCAACTAGATTTGATCACAATGTGGCTGGGTACAGAAATTGATACAATGGTAACCAGTTGTGTGGAGTCTGTTTCTGGTCTGCTGCTCTGCTCTCCTCTGGGGTGGGCTTGGGGCATTGCCTATTTTTCCGCTGCCTGAGGTGTTGCATGTCACTCACTTTACATCTACCTGGTAGGCAGGGTCACAAAAGCCCTAGCATTGGATGCACAGTAATTGCCATTGAACACTTTAGTAAGATGCATTTGCCATAAGATAATCTGGGCTGTGTTTTTGTAAACAGTGTTTTGTTTGACCATTGATAGAACTGTTATTTTGTAAATGGGTAGAACTGTTATTTTGTAGATTTTATAAAATCTTCATATATTTTGATTCATTTTCTAATTGGGAGAATTCCCATAATCCCAAAGGTAAGGCCTGTTATATAATCTGAAATACAAATTCTAGAGACATAATCACCGGATTGGGTAGCTAATCAGAGCTTGTTTGATCTTTTAATCAATCCAGCGAACTGTTGCCAGCGCCACCCCTCACACAACACACCTTTCTCTGGTAGTCTTAACGAAGCTGAATGTGATCAATGTGATTCTGAATGACTTGGTAAATACAAGATGTGTTGCTATGTGTGCTTCTGTAGCATCCAGTTACATGGCAGCCCTCTAAAGATGGGGATCGCCTAATTGGGCGCATTCTGCTCAACAAGCGAATGAAGGATGGAAGTGTACCTCGGGATTCGGGAGCACTGCTGGGGCTGAAGGTGAGTCCATCCGTCTGGCTCTGACCTCTGTCTGGACTTCTGACATCTGTCCACTGGGGCCAGTCTGATGTGGCTGTCAGAGGCTGTCTGTTGTCACAGCTATCTAATACTATTCAAAGGGAGATTCCCAAATGACAACATGTTTTTTATTTCAGAGATTCCCAAATTCTTTTGGCACATAACCCTATTTAAATATTTAAAAACATCACAATTAAGGGACAATTTGTTCTTTTTTATTTGGGCTATGACAGTCTATTACAAACATATCTGATAGTATTTACTGAATGTGTATCTGAGGAATGTATGGTTTGGACTGAGATCTCTAACAGAAAGGCATTGGGAAGTTCAGAAGATCATCAGGCCATAATGCTGTATGCTTCTATACTTAGTGCCTGGTGCTGTCCGCTCTGTTCTAATGAGTGGCTTGTGAGCATTGTAGAGGGAAACGCCAAACAATTAGGCGCAGTCTTCCCATAGTTTGGGAAACCCTGCCCATAAGTACAAAGAGGCAATCTGATGCTATTTAGGTGGTGCTAAACAACATAATTTGGGTGGGGCTGAAGATTATTTACAACTGACATAATTTGGGTGGTGCTGAAGAGTATTCCTAAATGACATCATTTGATTGTGGCTGAAGAGTATTCCCAAGTGACATCATTTGGTTGTGGCTGAAGTGTATTCCCAACTGACATAATTTGGGTGGGGCTGAAGAGTATTCCCAACTGACATAATTTGGGTGGTGCTGAAGTGTATTCCCAACTGACATAATTTGGGTGGGGCTGAAGAGTATTCCCAACTGACATCAATTGGGTGGGGCTGAAGAGAATTCCCAACTGACATTATTTGGGTGGGGCTGAAGTGTATTCCCAACTGACATCATTTGGGTGGGGCTGAAGAGTATTCCCAATTGACATCATTTGGTTGTGGCTGAAGTGTATTCCCAACTGACATAATTTGGGTGGGGCTGAAGAGTATTCCCAAATGACATCATTTGGGTGGGGCTGAAGAGTATTCCCAACTGACATAATTTGGGTGGGGCTGAAGAGTATTCCCAACTGCCATCATCTGGGTGGGGCTGAAGAGTATTCCCAACTGACATCATTTGGGCGCCTGGCACATCCTGATCATGATTGGTATTATGAAGAGTATTTTTGCAATAGTACGGAATCTCAGTTTGGGTGATAATGCACCCAGATATCAGAACAATGTTCACATAACAATGTTTTTTCATATGATTAATGTTGTGGCTGTTCTAATCTTGCCTTTACATTTTGAAATGATATTTGGCGTCACTTTGCCCTCTCTTGACTTCGAATCATGAATAACATAATTGTATTATACATTATTTAATATTAATTAAGCGGCTAATTATGTTCCTGATTAATATTAATGAGCTGTGTCTTGATATTAAATAAATTAATGGCTGTTTCTAGTAGTCCCCTATTCCTTCAACTGTATAGTTTACTTCTTTCGACCAAAGCTCAGGTCAAAATAGTGTGCTACAATATAGATGTAGGGGACCAATCTGGCCAAGGTCTCATGAATATATGCATTCTTGTACTGCTCATTATGGTGATGTAGAGAATCCCACCTGAGATGGTCATTAATTGTAGCTATAAGCTTTTTCCTCATCATGATCTTACTGTTAACTAGCTACCAAACACATAGTTCCCTCAAGAATTATTAGACCCCTTCGTAAAAATGATGAGCAAAAAAGACTAGGAAGAAATGCCATTGTTGTTTATCAGCCTGATCTTACAATGAAAATAAATAAAACTTGAGGTGAAGTTGTTGAAAGAAAAACATATTTGTAATCAAAAGATAAATATTCTTCTGTCACGATTATTGGTACCCCCAGAAATTCTTATGAACCAAGTGTAATAGAAGTATCATCCAATTGATTTATGTTTTTCCAAGTTATTTGGACCTCTTAAATTGGCATCCATTACTCTGTGTTTCACTGGTTAAAAGACATGCCAAACTCCCTTAGTCATATTTTAACATGGGGATGGTCAGAGAACACAAATGAAATGAGACGAAAGGTTGTTGATCGAACCTGGAATTGTATTTTTCCTGCACATTGAGGAGGGAGGTTATGTTTACAAGAATTAAAGGTACAGCTAGATAACTGCAGAATTTGGTTGAATCTTGGGGTCACCAAGTCTTCAAAACTACAATTAGACATCCCCTCCAAGTCAACAAGCTATTTGGAGTCGGAAGAAAGCACCTTCTGTCATCAACACAGAAATGTCAATGGCTGGGATTTTCTAAACATCATTGGAACTAGTCTTCTATGGTAAAATAAGGCTTGCCGCAAACACCAGCGTACGGAAAGTACTAAGTGCACAGATGCCAATAATTATGATGCACATGCTTTTGAGAAAAATATTTTGTTGTTGATTAAGAATTACTTTACCTTCAACAAAATGTGCATTTTGAGCATAAGATCAAGCTGATAAAGGAGAAATAGCCTATTTTTTGCCCATCTTTTCCCAGGGTGCCAGTCACTCTGGAGGGCCTGAATATCTGACACTATAATGTTTTAACAGATAGGTTTTCTGAATGAGGTAATTGTCCAGTAAAATCTCACCTTTAAAATGATTATTATGTTAACTCCTACCAAACTCCTACCTAAACTCCTATCTAATTCCTCCTACAAAGTAATGCAGTTTACTAATCCTAAAAAGCGAACATTGAAAATAAATTAAACACTTTAAAAACTCTAACTTCAATCTCAAGCAGATTATTACAGAAATGCTTAGGATGATGTATATAGGACGAAAGCATGCTGCTGAGAATGAGCTGGCCAATCAGTGGCGTACTAGCATTAATATTGAAACTATGGGTATGGACCTAAAATATTTTTGGGTGTGCCCACACTGTTCTACCACAGAAATGTTGCTATTTAACAAATAGTTATCCATTATTTGAAGGGAAACAATTTCAGTCATATTTTAATTAATTATAGGCTGTAATTCAAATAAATCTTGAAACACTGGACAGTTACTTTAAAAGTTGCTTGAGATTTCCTTCCTTTCCCTAATGCGGTTGAATGATCTGGACAGCCTGAGCAGCGTCGGCTATTAAAAGAGCTGAGCACACACAGTGAGCCAAAGCAAAGTGAGTGCTAGCACAGTACGGGCCATCATGAGAGAAAAGGAGAGGGGCAAGATGGGAATATCATTACTGATTGAATGAGCTTCCTGAATTGGCATGTTTGTGTCTGGTCAGTGCCTCTGTTTGCTGTATGGTATGCTCTGTGTTTCTGCCCGCTCAGCAGCCACCAAGCAGTCTGTCCGTCTCTCTTTCTCTCTCTCTCACCCGGCCGTTACATAAAGCCATTTCATTTAGGAGACTTCCTTAAGCTTCTTTGTATGTTGGCATTCAGCTGCCATTAAGAGGGGATTTTATTTGTCTGATGCTGGTGGAGGGAGAACGGTTCCGGGGCTTACTGATCAGAGCTGGGCAGCCTGTCCTGCTGTAGACCCCCCAGGCCCCAAGTGTTCCAGCATCATGTAGAGAGAGCTGGCCCCTGGGTGCAAACACAACAGTGGACACACTGGGACATTTAACATTATGAAAAGGGATTTACATTTTCGCTGGACCCTAAACATGTGGCTTTTTCTTTATTCATTATATAGCACCCTACAAGATATTGACTTTGTGATGCCACTTTGAAGTAGGCTTATCAAAATGATTAAAAAAACATGTACATCTGCAGTCCTTTCCCTGCCACAGCGACTCCAGCATGGTGAGGTCATGTCACACTGTACTCTACATGTTCTGTTAATGTGTTGCTTCTTTTACAGGTGGTGGGTGGAAAGATGACAGAGTCTGGTCGACTTTGTGCTTTCATCACTAAAGTGAGGAAAGGAAGTCTAGCGGACACTGTTGGACACCTCAGACCAGGTAGATACTAACCACACCCATGTATGAAAACCACTGATTATAAAGATACTAACCACACCCATGTATGAAAACCACTGATTACATAGATACTAACCACACCCATGTATGAAAACCACTGATTACAAAGATACTAACCACACCCATGTATGAAAACCACTGATTGCAAAGATACTAACCACACCCATGTATGAAAACCACTCATTACAAAGATACTAACCACACCCATGTATGAAAACCACAAAGATGTACAATTACATTCAAGTACATTCAAGTGGAAAACTGTTATTGGGCAAGGGGTCTATATGAAGAAAATTATTAGCTAGCTACCTAATTCCAAAGTGTCTCATTGTTATTACCAACATTGGTGTAACTACTCTGACTGGTGGTAAAATGTAATTAAAATGGTCAAACATGCTTAGTCATTAAGATAGTTGATGTAGACTGGGGTGGTGTACAGAAACGCATAAATAAATTAAGAATCTAGAAAACTTTTTACATAACATACCTTTCATACATGTTGTCTACTGAAATACCATTCATTTTTATGTCAACTTTTTTTTCAACATTTCAAACTCTTTCTGGAGTCTCAGTTACATTGTGCCAGCTGACTTCTTGGTATGTGGACGATTAACAGCATCTTGTTTCTACAGGTGACCAGGTGTTGGAGTGGAATGGGAGGTTTTTACAAGGCGCCACATTTAAAGAAGTTTACAATATCATACTAGAATCAAAGCCTGAACCCCAGGTGGAACTGGTGGTCTCACGGCCCATAGGGTAAGAGCTCTGAACAACAACTGATTAGTACCATCAAATCTAGAGTGTATTCTCATTCATTTCCTGGAGTGTATTCTCCAGGAATTCATATCCTTCAAATGTTTTGCCTTGCAGTGGGAAGAGGGAAATAATGTGAGAAATAGAAAAAAGACTGGTGTATTTGAATTCAAATTATTGGTTAATATCTCTGCCACCCAAACCTCCCTCTCTCCCTCCCAATATCCCTTCCTCTCTCAGTCCTCCAGTGTGATGGGAATGGCAAAGGCTAATATGGAACTAGCAGTGCAACACAGTGAACATCGGCTGCTGCTTCATACACTCTATCTCTCTCTCACTTAGTGTCTGTCCCCTTCTTCCCCACCATCCTTTCAGAATTTGGGATTCAAGTTGTTTTTAAACTGGAGATATCCAGAGAAATCAAGTAACCACTTTGCTTTGTCCATATTTGGAACTGCTGTATGTTGTCCCTTGTGAGTGATGCACCACCCCCCTAGGCCAATCACTTTCATTCTAGAAATGTCAAATCTCTATTAAGACACATCATTCCCCGGAGTTTAGTCATAGTTGGGCCACTGGTTATAGTGGTGTCTGTTATAGCACCACTGTCTGGTTGGTAATAATGTTAGTGTTTAGTCATAGTTGGTCCACTGGTTATAATAGTGCCTGTTTTAGCACCACTGTCTGATTGGTAATAATGTTAGTGTTTAGTCATAGTTGGTCCACTGGTTATAATGGTGCCTGTTATAGCACCACTATCTGGTTGGTAATAATGTTAGTCTTTAGTCATAATTTGTCCACTGGTTATAGTGGTGTCTGTTTTAGCACCACTGTCTGGTTGGTAATAATGTTAGTGTTTAGTTATAGTTGGGCCACTGATTATAATGGTGCCTGTTATGTCTGTCTGGTTGGTAATAATGTTAGTGTTTAGTCATAGTTGGTCCACTGGTTATAATGGTGCCTGTTATAGCACCACTAGCTGGTTGGTAATAATGTTAGTATTTATTCATAGGTGGGCCACTGATTATAATGGTGCCTGTTATGTCTGTCTGGTTGGTAATAATGTTAGTCTTTAGTCATAATTTGTCCACTGGTTATAGTGGTGTCTGTTATAGCACCACTGCCTGGTTGGTAATAATGTTAGTGTTTAGTTATAGTTGGGCCACTGATTATAATGGTGCCTGTTATGTCTGTCTGGTTGGTAATAATGTTAGTGTTTAGTCATAGTTGGTCCACTGGTTATAATGGTGCCTGTTATAGCACCACTGTCTGTTTGGTAATAATGTTAGTGTTTAGTCATAGTTGGGCCGCTGGTTATAATGGTGTCCGTTATACCACCACTGTCTGATTGGTAATAATGTTAGTGTTTAGTCATAGTTGGGCCACTGGTTATAGTGGTGCCTGTTATGTCTGTCTGGTTGGTAATAGCACAGCCTTTGGCCAAAATAACTGTAATCAAGTGCTTCCTATAAACATGGATTAGCTTCTTCACCTCTGCACTTACGATTTGGTCCAGTGTTCTTGTTCAAACTGCTCCAGGTCTCCAAGAGTTGAAGGGTGCCTCCCAACTGCTGTTTTCAGATTGTTCCACTGGTTTTCAATATGATTTAGGTCTGGATTCATGACTGGCCACTACAGAATAGTCCAGCTTTTGTGTTGAACCACTCCTGGGTACTTTTTGAAGTGTGTTTGAGGTCATTGTCCTGCTGAAAGATGCATGACCTTTGACAGAGACCCAGCATTCTGATGTAAGGTTCAGCATTGCTCTCCAAAACGCCTTGGTATTCTCTTCATTTCATGATGCTATGGATATGTTCTAGGCACCCAGTGCCAGAGGCAGCAAAGCAACCCCCAAACATCACTGAACCTCCTCCATTTTTGACTGTGAGAAAAGGGTACTTTTCCTTGAAGGCTTCATTTTATTTTCTGTAAACACAGAGATTGTGTGCTTTACCAACAATATCTCAATTGGTCTCATCTGTCTGCAGAAGATTGTCCCAGATGGATTGTGGGATGTTCAGCAGTGTTTTGGCAAATTGCAGTCTGGCTTTTTTATGTCGCTCAGCAATAGGTTCCTCCGGGTCCCCTACCATACAACCCGCTTTCATTGAGTTGGTGATAGGTGGTGCAAGTCCAAACTGTCATACCTTGGGTCTGGAGGTCAGCTTGAATCTGTGTGGCTGTTGCTTGTTGTGCTTTTTCTGCCTTTTGAAATATCCATTACTGCAATCTTCCATCAGGTTTTCTCCTGCGGACACGTCCAGGGAGGTTGGCTATGGTGGCCGGGGCCTTAGACTTCATGATAACATTACGGGGTGGAAACAGCCACATCAAGATGAACTTGCAGCCTTGAGATTGTCCATGCTTGGCTACAGTCTTGTGTCAGTTATTTGCCTGACCATGTCCACGCAAATTTTTATTGGTCAGTGATGGACATTCATTTGAAGACTAATCTGGAAATGTGAACTTTGTTTATAGATAGGGTATGAGAAGTTCCATGCATATCAGTAATTCAGAGTCAGAGGAGTAGCGTTTTATTTTATTTATAAAACTGTAAATCGACCATAATGGCCGACATTGGGGGTTCTTGAGGCAAATGTTGTACATATTGTAACTATTGCAAACCGCAACATTAACCCAAGTTTTGTCAAAGTTTGGCCAGTGGAGTCTGAGATTCTGCCTGTTGCACACAGGCCCATCAACAGATTGCATTGTGGGGATAATGAAAAATAATGCTGTGCTTAGGATGAAAGTTTATTCAGCATTTAATCAAATTATCCATCTTCCTCATCCCTTTCTTTCTCTCTCCTTTTAGAGATATTCCTCGGATACCAGACAGCACACATGCACAACTGGAATCAAGTAAGTGGCTAGTCCTCTCCCTCCCCAGTGGTATATCATGTTAATGGCCAGGACTTATTCTCCCTCCCATGTGATATTTCATGTTTTGTGGCTAGGGCTTATTCTCCCTCCCCGGTGATATTTTATGTTAACGGCTAGGCCTTATTCTCCCTCCTCAGTGATATTTCATGTTAGTGGTTAGGACTTATTCTACCTCCCCAGTAATATGTCATGTTAGTGGCTAGGACTTATTCTCCCTCCCCAGTGATATTTCATGTTAGTGGCTAGGACTTATTCTCCCTCCCCAGTGATATTTCATGTTAGTGGTTAGGACTTATTCTACCTCCCCAGTAATATGTCATGTTAATGGCTAGGACTTATTCTCCCTCCCCAGTGATATTTCATGTTAGTGGCTAGGACTTATTCTACCTCACCAGTAATATGTCATGTTGGTGGCTAGGACTTATTCTCCCTCCCCAGTGATATGTCATGTTAGTGGCCAGAGATATGAAGCTAATGTCATGTCAAGGAGAGAGCTGGCATCTCTTTTCAATCTTTTTCCATCTATCTCTCTTTCAATCCCTCTCCCTCTCTTTCACTCCCACTCCCTCTCTTTCTCTCTCTCCCTCTTTTACTCCCTCAGCCTTTTTTTACTCCCCCTTCCTCTGTTTCTCTCCCTCTTTTTTACTCCCTATCTATCTAAAGTATGTTACCACCATAATCCTCTCGGGCGGACAGTGTTTCAGATTTGATCCTTTTGATCATTTACCTTGTCTATTTCAGGTTCAAGTTCCTTTGAGTCTCAAAAGATGGATCGTCCCTCCATCTCTGTCACATCTCCCATGAGCCCCGGGATGTTGCGGGACGCCCCGCAGTACCTGTCAGGACAGCTCTCAGTGAGTACCCTTCTGCAATACCCACAATACACCCTGGCTATGTCCGGACATTATCTACAGGAAAGGATCATACAGATGTAGCATCACCCATACGACCTGGGGGCAGAGTCTTCCTCTGTCTTTCCTCTGCTGCGTTGAGGGAGTGTAGCCATAGAGCTGAGTGTTGAGTATGGTTCGTTTGGCCCCGTCCCAAACCTGCTGAGGACCATAGATCATGTTACCCTGAACCTCCATGTTATTCTCATTGTCTGATGCCAAATATGCTCTTGGGGGAAGTGAGTAAAAGCCTTGTCAGTTGAGATGAACACGGGACAAATTAACTCTGAATCTCAGAAGGCCAGGTGGAGAAAGCCTGGCATTTACCTCCATCACCTTTTTTGGGGTCTTAACACTCAGACCTTTTTTGAAAAAATGTAATCTAAGTTATTCAATAGTAAAAAAAAAAAATCAGTCCATTACTTGATTTGGGACTAACTAATACAGATTTTGACAAAATGTTTAAATCCTATTTAAACATGTGTGCGTAAAGAAAGTCTATAAAGTAACTGTTTCTGTTTTACGTAAGGATGTTTGACAGTTCACTCAGTGTCTCTGTAAACAGTAAAAGCCTATCACTGTAATGTTGCTGTCCAGTAAAACTACTCCTATAGCTGGACTAGGAAGGAAGAGGAGGAAGCTTTTGATGTGTCAGTGCTATTTCTGCTTGTTGCTGTTTTCTTTGGTGAGGAAGGGGAGATCTAATCTATGCCACTGATCTCCGCCTGGCTTTTCTCCTGTCTGTGTGGAACAGAAGCATGGGAGAGAAGAGACAGAGCATACACACAAACCCTCCAGCAGTCACAGGCTTAAACACAGGAGGCCTGCGCTGGCAGTTATGACGCAAATATAACGCCTTTAGCCAATCAGACTGCTTCTCTGATTCCTGCCATCTCTACCTGTAGCAGAGACCTCGCCCCAGAAGCTTTCCATTTTATCAGTGAACTGATCCTGAAACCAAAACAACACCATTTGAATAGTGCACGTCACTTACATTCCTTGTAATGAACTTAAATTATACATTTGATTGCATTTAGAAATACTAATGTGTTTTTTTTTGTAATTACTTTCCGCAAATAGTGTAACGGAAAGTAAAAGTTGAAATTGCATACCTCTAAATGGTACTGGAACAAGGTGCAGTCCAGAGGACAAGGCTATGTTTGGTTTAAGGCCTTCATAATTGGTTGTGAAAACCAGATGTGAGCAGAATAGAGCAGCCTCTCCTGATCCCTGAGGAATAGTGTAGCGGAACACAAGCCACAGATAAGGCTCCCAGACAATACAACACATTAGTGAATAATGACATGCAGATTGATGCTAATGAACGCTAGGGAAAAATACACACACATCTAGATTGAATCTCTTGCCCCTCCTCCTCAAAGTGTGTTGGTGTTATTGTGGCACCGGTTAAAATCAGTGAGTGTGTGTGTTTTGTTGGTTGTTTTGTGTTTTTTTTGGTTTTATTTCATTTTTCTTTGTTGTTGTTTAATTTTGCTTACCCAGAGCCAAAGCCTTAGTAGAAGAACAGCGCCTTTTGTCCCTAGGGTCCAGGTAAACACCTGTCTGGCTCACAGACTGACTCTCTTTGGTCTTCGCTCGTCCTTTTCTTTCGCCTTTTTGGTTTCCTCCATCTTGGAAATGCATAACAGGAAAATGGCAGCATCTCCGACCAGTTTTCCCTTGCAGTGCGGTGCATTTGTCATTCTGTATTATGATTATTAATATTATTTGATACCATTTTAACATGATCATACTGTTATGCCAGGAGCTTTGACTCTTTGCATGACTAACTAATCCAAAGGAAATGTTTCAGAGAGACACTCTCCCATTGCCAGATCCTTTATCCCACAATGAACTGCCACAAAAGCTTGAATACATTCGTCAACATGTTTGCTCGACCGCTGTACCTAATCAGCCACAAGAATGCGCCAAGTTGGCAATATCGGAGGGTGTCTCCTTAAATGTTTTGGAATTGCAATGACATTTTCTGGGACAAATAAATGAGCTTATTTGTTCTGTGCAACATGAAACTTTACAGTGGTCCCCCTCCTCATTGGCTTGACTCCCACAGGCCTTGAATAATTAGCCACAGCAACTGGTTATCATGAAAGCAACATTGGTTAACCATTTATGATGACACCTTTTTGAGTGGTAACACGTGTCATGTTGCAGTGAGAAGTCAACTAAGTCAACTGTCCCTTGCTTAAAACAAATTCCAAATAAATTCATGGTTTAAATAGAGTTGGCACCCAAACAAGAGTGCTGTCTATCTTTCTCTTGGACCGGGGATTTCTCATAGTGTGTTCCTGTTTAGCAATGGGATTCTTAATCACCTTGACTGTTGTGAGGGTGGCGGTCTTTTATATCAAATGCATATCTATATACATTTGTGTAGGGGTTGTCAAGCAGCGGCTTAGTTTAGAACAACACATATTGACTGTAGTCTGTTCAAAAGTTTCTGGTATGAAATGTTGCTATCCTGGTTAGAGGGGATGTACAGCCAGCTACAGTATGTGGAGGAGAAGGACAGGACACATTGGGGTGATGTCACTAGGTGCGCTCTCTACCCCTTGGCTCAGCTCCTGAAGCAGTGTATGCTCTGTTTAATCAGGCCATGAAATAATGTGACGTAAACTATGCAGCCTACTGTACTGTGTAATATTGATATGTATATACAGTATATCTGCAGTATAATCCATCACGTGAGGAGTGTTATATCAATTTCAACTTCTCAAGGTGATTCTATACCTTAAGTCGTATACCGTCATTTGTATGTTTGGGGTTGCATGCTCAAAGCAGGCTGGATCGTTGAACAGGACATCCTGGTGCCAGCTGTCTGACCTGTTACACATGTTGGTTGCCAGTATTAGATCTATTTACTGATCTTGTGTGTATTAAATGCTTCCTGTTGCTTTGTATTGTCCTGCATGCTGATGTCAATAACTATGGTAGTCAGTGTGGTGACCGAGCGTCCTCCCATTGTCATTACATAAGCAGTTGTAGGCAAGAACCGTTGAAGGGGAGATTTTCCTTTAATATATCATGGATTTTGTTCATTTAATAATGTCTATTTTTCATCTTTTAACAAGTGTCTTCTTGTTGTGTCAATACTTTGTTCTGACAAATGTTTTTGATTCCACTCATGACAGAATGATTGATTTATATTAACTATATACACTGAGGGTCTGATGATACATATCACACACATGGGCAGGAAATGTGTCAAAGCTTGTTAATATAATTGACATGTTGCAGTGGTTTAGATTCCAAGAGCTTGGTTGAGATATTCAGCTACATTTTCTAATTCTTTCACCACAAACACACATAGCACCTGTGGGTAGAGTAGCCAGACAACACGACATGCTCTGTGGGTCATGCCACATACACTTTATAGTATCTGCTTTGTGGATACTATTAGGCTAATTTTGGCTCTCATTTTTCAACCTTTGCTACTCTTTTTATTTGATATAATCATATCATCGCCTTCTTTCCATATCTCAATAAACATGTATGCTTCAAGGATCAACCCCACTCACCCCCCCCCCTCCGCTAAGCATGTGACCTGCTAATGTCTAATAGGTAAACCAGGGGTGACAAACCCTCCTCCGGGAGAGCTACATGCTGTAACACACCCCAGTGATTCGACTAATCAGCTGCTCATCATGCAGGAAGTTGATTAGCTCTGCCTGGTGTGTTAGTTAGCATAGAAAAGGGTTGGAGCTAAACCCCGCCTACCTCGTAGTTGTCCAAGTGGAGAGTTATAAAGTCACCCCTGATATAGATCCAGCCCAGTGACCATGTGACATGTTCTGTCCCCAACCCCCTCCCCCGTAGGTCAAACTGTGGTATGACAAAGTGGGGCATCAGCTAATAGTCACCATCCTGGGAGCCAAGGACCTGCCTTCTAGGGAAGATGGCCGCCCCAGGAACCCCTATGTCAAAATCTACTTCCTCCCTGACAGAAGGTAAGAGTAGCGACAGTTACTATGGGAAGATGTTTCTGGCAGCATCGTTCATAATACCATTCATGTCTAAGTCTATCCGTTTCTCCCCCTTAATGTGGCTATTGGTTGATTGATGCAGAAATGGAGCACTTGCATAACAGTCTTACTGAATATTGACTTCATGGTTACAATGTCTTTGGTTGTATTTTTGGAAGATTTATTGATAGTATTACATATTTATGATATGTTCCATTGCGTTTTAACTGCTACCATCACATCATATCTTTTACTATACAGTTCCTGCATCACTGTCCTCAAAGACGTCATTATCTGCCTGATGCTAATAATGATAGCAGGACACAAATGAGAAAAACATTCCCAGGGGAGATTCTCTGTGTCTAGAAAACTGGCCCAGAAAGTTGAACGAGTCATCCACTTCATCCCCTTGTGCTGTGCTTGTCATGTTGACCTGTTCGGGAGTCTTTTCTACCATGGTTGTAAATAAAAACAGTTTGAATTATTGTTCCTCCAGCGACAAAAGCAAGAGGAGAACAAAAACCATAAAGAAATCCTTAGAGCCCAAATGGAACCAGACCTTTATGTATTCTCCTGTGCATCGCCGGGAGTTCCGTGAGCGCATGTTGGAGATCACCCTATGGGACCAGGCTAGGGTCCGCGAGGAGGAGAGTGAGTTCCTGGGAGAGGTAAGCCCATCCATCCATAGAAAATATATACAGTGCATTTGTTTTTTTATTATTGTTTTAAGGAATGTGACAGTAGAGAAGGGGACAAATATAAAGAAAGACAGGCAGTTGGGGATCAGTAGGGGTAATTCTGGGAATCAGAGCTGGCAGCACTCTAGAATATTAACCAGTCATCCATACATCTCTGATAGAATATTAACCTGTCATCCATACATCTCTGATAGAATATTAACCCATCATCCATACATCTCTGATAGAATATTAACCCATCATCCATACATATCTGATAGAATATTAACCCGTCATCCATACATCTCTGATAGAATGTTAACCAGTCATCCATACATCTCTGATAGAATATTAACCCGTCATCCATACATCTCTGATAGAGTATTAACCCGTCATCCATACATCTCTGATAGAATGTTAACCAGTCATCCATACATCTCTGATAGAATATTAACCAGTCATTCATACATCTCTGATAGAATATTAACCAGACTTAACCACTCATCCATAGATATATGATAGAATATTAACCAGACTCAAGCACTCATCCATACATCTCTGATAGCACTCAAGAACTCATCCGACAGATTAGAAACTAGACTCAGGCACTCATCCATACATCTTTGAAAGAATATTAACCAAACCAGGCAGTTATCTATCCATATTTGATAGAATATCAAGCTCATTCATCTCTAAAATAATATCAAGCACATCCATCCATCTTTGATATAATGTCAATCATATCCATCCTTCCATTTCTAATGTATTAGTAATGACCTCATAATATCCATCCAGTCAAGAATTGGATAGTAATTCAAACAGCTCAGTCAATCCTACCAATGGGATCAAGCTCTTGATAAAATCCTATGTTCCATAAGAAGGATAATAGGCTCCTGGGGATTGATGTCGTAGACCCATGAGTTCTAATGGAACATCAGCACAACTCTGTCCTCACTGCCAGGTTTGCATAATTCTAGTAATTTTCCACAAATTCCCAAGGATTTCCAGAAGTCCTGGTTGGAACAGTCTTGCGATCAGAAGGGAGTAAATAAGCAGGAAATCCAGAAAACTTGAGATTTGTTGTGGATTGACCCATGTTTTACTACAGTACTGCCAAGACATAAAGCTTGAGTCTTATGTCTCTCTGAGGCAATAGATATGCTGAGACAGGGATGTGGACGTCTTGGTCTGCCCAGCCCTGGAGTGTGTGCCTGTAAATACTGATGTTGGTGTGTTTCTCCTGTAGATCCTGATAGAGCTGGAGACAGCCCTGCTGGATGACGAGCCCCACTGGTACAAGCTGCAGACCCATGATGTGTCCTCCATGCCCCTCCCCCGCGCCTCCCCCAACACCCAGCGCAGACAGCTCCACGGAGAGAGCCCCTCGCGGAGGCTGCCCATACAGAGTAGGTTGCCTCTCCGGCCTAACGTCCAGAACCTCAAACCCAGTCCTCATACTAAAACTGTCGGACAGCTTCAGTCTGTTCCGGCTCCAAATCGCTACATGGGGAGGGGGTGAGAAACGAGGGGCAAAACCTTGTCGAAAAACATGCACTGCCAAAATGGAGGAATGAGAATTTCGAAAAGTGATGTTGTCAGTATGGTGGCCAGCAGGGTTCCTGGTTACCCACTTCCTCTGCCTGTCTGACAAAGTTTTGATGGCTTATGAAGTCTTTGTCGCTCTTAGTATGTTTATTAAGTGTCGTCTGTTTTCTTATCTCTCTCAACTCAACCTGATACTAAAGACAAAGGGCCATATTCGTACAATTCAGGTAACAGCCCTGCATGTTCCTCCATGCTCCCCTCTCCACTGAGCGTTCCTGTTCCTGTGATGATTCCTTCTTCCCCCTCTGCTCCAGTCCGTCTGCCCTGTTCTCTAGCTGCAAATTCCACCTGCCATCCTGCAATCTCCCCGATCTTCACTATGTTCCTTCTCCACTCCGCCACAGCCCTTAGACAACATGGCCGTCTGATGATCAGACTCTGGGCCCGCGGGTTTCTCTGGGCCGCCAGATACATCAGTTCTGTCCACTCCTCTGTTTCTAAGATGTTGGCCCCTTTCCTTCCCAGGGCAAGGCGTTGTCCTATATCCCACCCAATGCCATCATTTTCCCTTGAAAAAAAAAGACAGATCTTGTGGTGGTTTGCTCTTCTCCTTTGCTTGTGTGCTTGTCTATTTATTTCTGATGTGTTACAATTTTTCACTTATTTCTAATGTGTCTAAGCTAAGACTAGGGCTTATTATCAGAGAGAATAGATTTACTCAATGGTTGCTATTTATTTGTGGAATTATTATGGATTCATGTTATTTTCCAGTGGAATTATACAGTCCACATTCCCTAGTATTGTCCAACTCTGTAGAGATGAAATCTACCTGCTACCACTCAACGCTATAGATATTTTAGTGTAGGAAAGATTCTGATCAGTTCGTTCACCCTGCAACTATGGTGTGGTGTGTGTGCATGACTAAGTGTATGTGTATTAACTGGAGGTGAAAGAGCTGACAGCTCAAAAACAGGAGCAGTAAAACCGTTTCTGCCTGTCTGAGACGAGGGAGAGAGAGGGAAAGAGAGAGAGAAAGTGGTCTGATAGATCCGGTGCCAGAACGCAGCACTTGTCATTCCTGAAAAAGCGCAAGTGTCCACTTCATTTAAGTTGACGTAGCGGTGAAGACGTCAGAAAAACAGCCAAGTTTTATGCAAGGCAGTGAGAGGGAAAGCGGGATGGTGGGATAGAATGATAAGGGATGGATAGAAGGATAAGGGAGGTAGGGGGGAATGATAGGAGAGAGGGATGAAGGAGGGGTTTTGAAGATGGTAGAGACAAATGATTGACATTCCAGTTCAAAGCACCATCATGAAAAACATTGAAGCTTTTGCCAGTTATTATGGAGTGGATCACAACCTTGTTACATCTGACATCGTGTCTCTCAATATCTTTGCATATGTTAAAGTTATTCTCTTCAAATAATGTTATATTTTTGTTATTCATTAAATGCAGTTGGCTGGTAAATAAATAAAATTAAACTAGAACAAGAAAGCAAAGCAAAGTCAAGAAAGCTTATAAATTTTGTTTTTTTTGTTATTGTTTCCTGATTATTATTTATTGTGATATGGTTACTGACAATAAATATACAATAAAGATAATGTTCTATTTAAGTCTGTGACTATGGCCTTCCCTGACCATATCCACGGCTGGGGCATTGGACGAGACCAATTGGACGGAATCTTGGTGTGACTAGAGGAAGAGGAAAGACCCTGACTGGAGTAAACTAACCTCTCTCCATTTTCTCTTCTTTCTTCATCTCTACTCCAGGATCTCAGAGAATCAGTGACAGTGAGATCTCTGACTATGATTGCGAAGATGGTGTTGGTGTAGTGTCAGGTAAGATACTGATTTACTGTAGGTGCTCTACTCTGACCATATACTCTGCATTGACTCCCTGTCTGTTGAGTAGCTAGTAACTCTGCCTTGACTCCCAGTCTCTACAGCCACTACTCTGCTTTGACTCCCAGTTTTTACAGAGGCTAGATACTCTGCTTTGACACCCTGTCTCTACAGTATATCTAGATACTCTGCTTTGACACCCTGTCTCTATAGTATATCTAGATACTCTGCTTTGACTCCCTGTTTGTACAGTCACTACTAACACTAGTGTCAGCCTGGCAATGCTGTACGTCGAAGATGCTCTTGCCAGAGAGAGAGTAGGTTACTATACCAGGAACCAACTACATATAGGTAGCACCTACTCTACTGTATTTAGGGGGTTGTGTGTGTGTATGTGTGTGTGTGTGTGTGTGTGTGTCCTCAAATAGAAAAATGACAAAAATCGGGGATGGGAGGACATTTTGCCAGCCCTTACAAAATGCAATATTTTAGGCTTAGGTTTTTCGGGTCAGGGTTAGTTTAGAGGTTGGGAAAAACATTGTTGCAAGGGTTTTACATTTTGGTCCTCACTTTGATATAAATTCCAAATGTGTGTGTGTTTGTGTGTGTGTGTGTGTGGGTGCTTGTGAGTGTAATAGAAGAGGAAACCCTCCCACCTCTTTAACATTCTCCTCACCCTTCTCTTTTACAACGCCCACAATGACCCTTCACTCACTGGGAATACCCATCTCCTCCCTATCTTTCCTCCCTTTCTCTATCTCTGTCACTCGCACTTTATCTCTCCCTTTCTTTCTGCTCTCCTTCTATCCTTTTCTTCCCCCCACCTTTGTTTTCCTAGATATTTAGGCTAATTACGTTTCTTCCTAACTTCTCCATATCAAGGTGCTGTTACTGCACTAAAGATACTGTACTAAGAGATTATAACCATTCACAGGAGAAATAGATTGATAGGTTTCATCCTTTGGTCTTTTTTAATTGCTTTTCTTCTCCCTGAATTAGATGCCACTGCTGTTGTTTTTACTAGGTTGAGCTCTTATGCCGTCACTCCTTTCTGCTGGTTTAGACAAGTTAATTGAGAGATTCTCTATATACAGCTCCGGAAAAAATGAAGAGACCACCGCACCTTTTTCTTTCCTTTCCAAAAAAGTTGAAAAGGAAGTTTTGAGTGAGGAACAGAAGCGTTCAGTTTGCAGTGGTCCCTTAATTTCAACCCTTCTGTTCCTCCTTCAAAACCTTCCTTTTTGACTTTTTTGGAAAGGAAAGAAAAAGGTGCAGTGGTCACTTAATCTTTTCCGGAGCTGTATATTTAACTAGCCCAGACTTCTTGCTGCTGATCGTTAAGAGAGTGCAGGGTTTTGATGGAGAAATTGAATGATGTCTGTTGGAACTGTTTTCATGTCTCTGTTGTCTCCACTAGTATTTGAAGTAGAGATATGATTTGATATGACTTGACTGTGAATTATTTAAACGTAATGTACATACTCATGAAAGTTAAGTTAACAGGTTCAGCTAACATGGTTCCTTCAGTGTAACATTTTATAATAAAAATGTGCAACGTTTCTAAATACTAAACTACCTGTGAAGGTTAACTTTTCCACCATGTCTTATGTTTCCATTCTGATCATAGCTTTAATTCACGGTTGTGTTTAGCTAATTTTACTGTGCTGTACACTCTATTGAATATCAATCAATTTTAATAGTGCAAATCACTGACCTTAACCACGGCTTCTGGACGTGGGTGATCAGTGAATAATGAACTCATTCAAGTTCAATGGACTAATCAGTCTAGCAGGAAAAGTCATTATATTGTTTCTGCTGTTTGAAAGCTATTTTCATGTTTTATGCAACTAAAGTAGAACTGAAATGACTTGAATCATATGAACATTAATTTGAGACCGAGCCCTCATTTATTTCAATATTCAGGGCTTCAGCATTTATTTTAATACTCAGGGCCTCAAGGCCATCAGTTGTTACACCTCTGTGTGCAACTTCTAAAAAGTTTATAGTAAAAATGCTCTAAAAATGTCAAATAAAATAAAATGCACATTCATTTGTAATGCAAGGTCAGAGGTCAGCATATGTGATTGGATGAACCTTTAAAATCTTGTAGGTGTTAAGTGAAGCCAATTAATGTCATGTGTTTTTTATGCGTAGTTGTCAGTCATATCAAATTACCAGCAAATCTAACATTCTGAGTGACAGTGTTGTGCAGTGGCTGGTCTGCTGCTGGAGGAAACTCTTTCTCTGTTCACCTAAACTGACCAAAAGAGGGCCCACCATCGTCCAGCTGAGTCCTGCCTGGAGTTGTGCTTCATGCACCTGTTTGGGTTGTTACTCCTGTGATCAGAGAAAGTGAATTCCTTTATAATAACTCGCAAGTTGTTAATACCAGGCAAGTGTATAGATAGATGTATAGTGCAAGTGGAGATGCCAAGCAGGACAGGCTGTTTCATGGCTTTTAAAGGCTTTTTAAGGCCTTAATAATCGTGGGTTATCAGCCCCTGTGCTGGGTAAATTGCTTAGTCATTGACAGTATGTTGTATGACAGTATGTTGTATGACAGTATTTTGTATGACAGTACGTTGTATGACAGTATTTTGTATGACAGTATGTTGTATGACAGTATTTTGAATGACAGTATTTTGTATGACAGTATTTTGAATGACAGTATTTTGTATAGCAGTATGTTGTATGACAGTATTTTGAATGACAGTATTTTGTATAGCAGTATGTTGTATGACAGTATGTTGTATGACAGTATGTTGTATGGCAGTATTTTGTCTGACAGTAATTTGAATGACAGTATTTTGTATAGCAGTATGTTGTATGGCAGTATTTTGTATGGCAGTATTTTGTATGACAGTATTTTGCATGACAGTATTTTGTATAGCAGTATGTTGTATGACAGTATTTTGTATGACAGTATGTTGTATGCCAGTATGTTGTATGACAGTATGTTTTATGGCAGTATTTTGAATGACAGTATTTTGTATAGCAGTATGTTGTATGACAGTATGTTGTATGGCAGTATTTTGTATGACAGTATTTTTAATGACAGTATTTTGTATAGCAGTATGTTGTATGACAGTATTTTGCATGACAGTATGTTGTATGACAGTATTTTGCATGACAGTATGTTGTACTGTCATTGACAGCATGCTAGTTTAATTTGCATCTACATGCAGTGTCAATAGAGAGTAAAAGTTATAGTCTCCTACCAGCTCATTTAGTTCTGCCTAGCCAACAAAACACACACACACACACACACACACACACACACACACACACACACACACACACCAATCTAAGAAATAGAGACTGTCTAGGGCTCAGAACAATGAATGACTTGTGACATCTCTCTATTTTTTTTCTCTATCTGTTTGTCTCTCTCTCCTCCACTCGCTCCGTTTGTCTCTCTCTCCGCTATCTGTCTGTTTGTCTCTCTCCCCCTCTCCACTTGTTTGTCTCTCTCTCCCTCTCCACTTGTTTGTCTCTCTCTCCCCCTTTCCATCTCCAGACTACCGACAGAATGGCAGAGACCTCCATAGCTCCACGTTGTCCGTACCCGAACAGGCCATGTCATCCAACCACTGCTCGCGGTCGGCGGACATGAACCGGGCGCGGTCACGGTCTCCCAGCGTACCCCCTCCACAGAGGTAACCCCCCCCCCCAGCATCCCAAGTTGTAAACCCCCCTCCTAAAAACATCCATGCCAGACTGCACCACACCGGGAACTGAGAAACACGACTGATAACAGAGGTTGTCCTTTAAGAGGTACCTCTGTGATAGTTGCCTTGTCAGTAGCAGGTTTGACCAACATGGGATCTCACACAGAATTCCGTTGATAGTATTAAGGCCAGGAGGTGCCTCCCCGAGCCACTAGGTGACACTGTGGGGAGTTTGTACTGTGACTGTACAGTTTAAGGGGGTGATCCAGTGATTCTGTTGCATACAGCGGAGGTCTGGACCCAGGCTATGACATTGACCCCGTCTCGTCTCAGTACAGCTCCTCCAGTAGAGTGGACCGGCGCAGTGCGTCTGATGACCACCACTCACCTGACAGGTAGATACACCTGGTTCACACACAGCCAAATAGCCTGTTGGGACTGAGTGGCTTTGAAACCTGGGTTGTCTACCAGATCACTGAGCTGAAGTCCACCCTGACGCTAATGTGCCGGTCTCAGGCAGGTTGCCAAGCTTCAGCGAGCTGCCTCTTTAACACAACCATACTGCTGTTTAATCTGCCCCATGCTTTCAGATGTTTTCTTTCAGTGGGAGACTAAGACCACGATAACTTCTGGTTCTAGTTCACAGAGCAGTCTGTCTCATTTCCCTTACACTTCCCTGGTTCTAGTTCACAGAGCAGTCTGTCTCATTTCCCTTACACTTCCCTGGTTCTAGTTCACAGAGCAGTCTGTCTCATTTCCCTTACACTTCCCTGGTTCTAGTTCACAGAGCAGTCTGTCTCATTTCCCTTACACTTCCCTGGTTATAGTTCACAGAGCAGTCTGTCTCATTTCCCTTACACTTCCCTGAAACCACCATCTCCTCTGTTGTCCTGCAATAGGTGGAGCGTCAACTAATCACGTCTCTTCTTTATGTTCAACTCATGTTGCCTTACTGATGCTGAGAGGGGATCAATGTCTGCCTCCCAAATGGCACACTTTTCCTTGTTTAGTTCACGGCCATCCCTGACCCGGGCCCGTAGAGCTCTGGTCATCTCTCTGAAATAGGGTGTCATTTGGGATGGAACCCACACAGCTACAGTTTAAACACAAGCCAATATACTGGAGATTATCTGGATAGATTATAGTCACCATATTATTATCTGGATAGATTATAGTCACCATATTATTACCTGGATAGATTATAGTCACCATATTGTTATCTGGATAGATTATAGTCACCATATTATTATCTGGATTAATTATAGTCACCATATTATTATCTTGATAAATTATAATCACCATAGTATTATCTGGATAGATTATAATCACCATATTATTATCTGGATTAATTATAGTCACCATAGTATTATCTGGATAGGTTATAGTTACCATATTATTATATTGATAGATAATATAAAAACCATGACATCTGGCTTCAGAGAAACACCCAGAACAGACCCTACTCAAGTCAGTCCAGGCCATTCCTATTCTAGACCTTCTTTTTCTGTGGCGCTGATGACAGGTCCCGTTGACAGGTCAGCCTTGGCACAGTCCTGCATCTCAGACACACAACTCAGCCTTGGCACAGTCCTGCATCTCAGACACACAACTCAGCCTTGGCACAGTCCTGCATCTCAGACACACAGCTCAACCTTGGCACAGTCCTGCATCTCAGACACACAGCTCAACCTTGGCACAGTCCTGCATCTCAGACACACAGCTCAACCTTGGCACAGTCCTGCTTCTCAGACACACAGCTCAGCATTGGCACAGTCCTGCATCTCAGACACAGAGCTCAGCCTTGGCACAGTCCTGCATCTCAGACACAGAGCTCAGCCTTGGCACAGTCCTGCATCTCAGACACACAGCTCAGCCTTGGCACAGTCCTGCTCCCCCTACTTACTTCCTTACTTCCCTCGTCCAATTACGTTTATTTGATATTTCTGGAGCAAGGACAGCAGACGCAGCCTAAATCAGGGCCAGACACTGAACATGCACTTATCTAGATTGTGTTTGACAGACAGTTGCTAAGACTGTATTTCAGCTACTCCTTCATCAGCTACTGCTGTTATTTATTAAAAAAGGAGAAAAATCGGTAACAGGAGATCATTGGATCGTCATTGGGTGTGTCCAAAAGACACCATATTGATTATATAGACCATTAGTTTAAAATTAGTGCACTCTATAGTGAACTGGGTTTGATTTGGGCCACATCCATAAAGAATTTGGAAATAACCCAGTGCACACTAATTAATAAAAGTTGTTTTGTACTGCCTGTTTTCAACATCTGAAGGTGTGTATGTTTTCAACATATGTGTGTATGTTTTTTTTTTTTTATCATTGAGTCCAGTTGGTTTGCAGCAGCATCACATTACAGTCAGATTGGAGCTTCATCATGTATCTGTCTGTTCTAACCTGAGGACGGACTGCACCAGCATCATCCCCTCCTACCCCCATTCAGCCCCATGCAACCATGTCTCTGTACTGTCTCCTCCTCTCTCCCCATTCAGCCCCATGCAACCATGTCTCTGTACTGTCTCCTCCTCTCTCCCCATTCAGCCCCATGCAACCATGTCTCTGTACTGTCTCCTCCTCTCTCCCCATTCAGCCCCATGCAACCATGTCTCTGTACTGTCTCCTCCTCTCTCCCCATTC
>JACXGI010010320.1:0-28140 GCA_016801175.1 Esox masquinongy
GGAGAAGGTTTACACCATTACTGGAGGGAGAGGTAGGGAGAAGGTTTACACCATTACTGGAGGGAGAGGTAGGGAGAAGATTTACACCAGTACTTGAAGAAAGAAAGAGGGGAGATGAATAGAAAGGACACAGAATAAGAAGGGTAAATTTGCAGTGTTAAGGGGTGAATTGAATGTATGGATGATACAGTGTAAGGCAGTGTTTTTCAACCCTGCTCTTGGAGGCACCCCGCCCTGCATGTTTTAGATCTCTCTCTGCCCAAACATACCTGATGTAGCTCATCAAGGACTTGATAATGTACTGATCATTTTAATCAGGTGTGTTCGAGCAGAGAGACATCTAAAACATGCAGGGCGTGGTGCCTCCAGGAGCAGGTTGAAAAACACTGGTGTAAGGGATGACGTGGATGGATGACAAGGTAAGGGTGAAGCCGTCTGGAGGATGTGAAAGGTATCCGATCTGTGCTGAAGGTGTAACCAGGTCAGCCACCCACCACTGCACCAGCAGTTGTCATGGTGACGCGCCATAGTAACACTGCGGTAACACCATGGCTACCAAAAGGTGTTCTCTGATCTTAAAAGATGCTGCAGTGACTTCGGTAACAGATTCCTTTTAAGATAACTTACACCTCTTTTCTCCCTCTGTCAGTCATTTTCTCTGTATCGAATCCTCTCTTTCTATCAACTGCACGCCCCCAGTCTCCTCAATTCAGTTGTAATCAATAGAGCTTTCCTGTCTGGAACTAAATTGTCAAAGCATAAGTGTATCTGATAACAGCAGATTACATAATACAATTAGAAAAGGAAACAAATTCTTCACTGTGACAGAGAATGACAGGAGGAAGAGAGTAAAGGAAGGAAAAAACACGAAGGAAGGAGAGAAACAAAAGGAAGAGAGGGGCGGAGAAAGACAGTCATGTGAAGGAGAAAAACAGAGGAAACGGAGAGATTGAGGAGAGAAAGAGACAAAGGAAGGAGAGAGACAGAGAGAGAGAAAGGAGAGTTAGAGGAAGGAGAATGACTGAGGAAAGAGATGGGAGAGAGAGGGAGAGATATATTTACATTGAAAGTGAATGTGAAAAGAAGTGAAAGAGGGAACTCTGGAGCAGAGAAGAGTATCAACCGGACAGTCAGTCTTTAAAATAAAGCCCCTCACCAGCCCAGTGACGTACCCCACTGTTGTGCAATACGAAACCATGCCTACAGAGTTCTAGTGGGGACAGCAACATCATAAACATGTGACAGTCACATTGTGGGGATGACCTTTAACCCTGGCAAGGAGTTCCCGCGGCCCGGAAGGGGCATTGCATGGCTCTATTAAAGGCTTAATAGTATACTGTACATTTGATCTTCCATGATCTGCTTCTGGTGATATAGCCAGTGTGTACTTGGTGTGTGTGTGTGTTGCAGGGCTCTCCCAGACTAAGCTATAAGCTGATTAGATAACGTGCTTAAAGGAATCTCTGTTTCAATCCGGCAGGTGTAAGCTCTGTTATGTGTGTGTGTGTGTGTGTCGGTGTGTCAGGGTGTGTGTTAGGGTGTGTGTCTGTGTTTGTGTGTTTGTGTGTGTGTGTGTCGGTGTGTGTGTGTTGGTAACTGGAAGGGCTAGCAGATGTTATGCACATGGGAACTCAGGCCCGATGAAACACACACACACACACACACAGCCCAGTGAAGCAAATGTCCTGTTTGATAATGACAGAACAGTTTACATTAGATCTCCTGTGAGTCTCGGGTGAGTACGTGTTGTCCTTGACAGGAGACAGAAACAGATTACTGTGAAAGCCCCCGGGTTCCTAATGTGTAGTCGCCCGCCGCTGACTCCTCCCACGATAATGTTTTATGTGTTCATACACACCCTGAAGGAAGACTTGGATAATATTCAGTCATATTCAATGTGTTCCCTTGTGTTCATAAACACACTGAAGGAAGGCTCAGACGGAAGGGTTTAAATGCATTTTCACCTGCTGATTTGTTAATGGAAATACAGCATGTGACTTAATATTTTATAAAATCTCTTTTCTTTGGATTACATTTTGTATTTTTATCACATAGAAGACACTCTTATAGGAGTGTTCGCATCCATTTCTCATTGTGAATCGTTATTCATTTGGACAAGAAATGCAAATATTTTGACGAGTTTGAAATTCTCCTTACCAAGAGCCCTCTCTAAAAGACTCAGTCACCATCCCCTACTGACACCAATATTTCTGGTTCGTTGTCTGCATTTGTATGTGTGGATCGCCTCCTAAGGCCCTCCTCTCTTACGGTGTGTTTCAGATTAATCTACGTCTTATCCTGGTCAGTGGGAAGACGAAAGAGTTTCTGTTCTCTCCCAACGACTCGGCTGCGGACATCGCCAAACACGTCTACGACAACTGGCCAATGGGTGAGTGACACCTCACAGCCACATTACAACTGGCCAATGGGCGAGTGACACCTCACAGACACATTACAATAGGCCAGTTTATAGCATTGCATACTTATTCATCATTGCAAACCACCATAACCAAAAAGAGGTTTTTGAAATGTTGCTACAAATACAAATACTATGCTACAAAATCATGGCTATAGGACTTCCTCCGTTTTTGCAAAACAAGGGGGCATGTCAGCTGAGGGGTCTTGCCTGTTGAAGGGGCGTGCTTGTGGTCCGATTTAAAGTGACTCCAGTCACTATGTCTATTGCTCATGTTATACCTCTTGTAATATGAAGTCACTACTGGTATTGTTCAACATATAATACCTCCTATAATATAAGACATTATACAGGGATGATGACCTGGAACCAGAACCCCTCAGTGATGTATCACTAATCCTCTATAAACTAACTGAACCAGAGCCCCTCAGTGATGTATCACTAATCCTGTATAAACTAACTGAACCAGAACACCTCAGTGATGTATCACTAATCCTCTATAAACTAACTGAACCAGAACACCTCAGTGATGTATCACTAATCCTCTATAAACTAACTGAACCAGAACACCTCAGTGATGTATCACTAATCCTCTATAAACTAACTGAACCAGAACACCTCAGTGATGTATCACTAATCCTCTATAAACTAACTGAACCAGAGCCCCTCAGTGATGTATCACTAATCCTGTATAAACTAACTGAACCAGAACCCCTCAGTGATGTATCACTAATCCTCTATAAACTAACTGAACCAGAACCCCTCAGTGATGTATCACTAATCCTCTATAAACTAACTGAACCAGAGCCCCTCAGTGATGTATCACTAATCCTCTATAAACTAACTGAACCAGAACACCTCAGTGATGTATCACTAATCCTCTATAAACTAACTGAACCAGAACACCTCAGTGATGTATCACTAATCCTCTATAAACTAACTGAACCAGAGCCCCTCAGTGATGTATCACTAATCCTGTATAAACTAACTGAACCAGAACACCTCAGTGATGTATCACTAATCCTCTATAAACTAACTGAACCAGAACCCCTCAGTGATGTATCACTAATCCTCTATTAACTAACTGAACCAGAACCCTACATACTCTAAAAACTTGGTTGATGGTGATGACTATTGTAATTATAATGATTAATATTGGTGGTGATTATGATGATTGTGATCATGGTGATGATGATGATGGTGATGATAGTAATGATGATGGAAATGGTGATGATAGTGATGATGGTGGTGGTGATGATGGTGATTTTGATGATGATAGTAATGGTGATGATGGTGTTAGCAATGATGGTGATGATGATGAGGATGGTGATGATAGTGATGATGGTGATGATGAGGACGGTGTGCTTCATTCCTCTACAGACTGGGAGGAGGAGCAGGTCAGCAGTCCCACCATACTGAGGCTCATTTACCAGGGACGGTTTTTACATGGAAACGTCACGCTAGGAGGTGAGGACAGGCCCGCACACACACACACACACACACACACAGTCTCTCACACACACACACACACAGTCTCTCACACACACACACACACACACACACACACACAGGCACACGCGCCCCACCATGGAAAGTCCCTGCTCCCCAACCCCCTACCCTGACCTGACAAACAGAGGTGCCTCAGTTCTGAGGACAAACTTGGGCGGAGAGGAAGAGGGAGTGACAAAAAGAGAGGAAAGCAGGTCTGTGTTTGGGTAGACCTCTGACAGCGCCGTGAGAGAGAGATGGAGGGAGAAAAGGAGAGAGGATGTAGAGAAGGAGGGGGGACCGGAAAGAGGAGTGTCATGCAGTAATGTTGCTGATGGACCCAGCCAGGCCGTTACTGTTTGTGTGTGTCTGTGTACACAGGTGCTGTGCCCTTAGACACAGTTACCTAAATCTCCCACCAACTACAAAAACTGGCAAATAATGACTCATTAAGCACCTTTCCAGTTCTCATCTTAGTCTGAGGGAAACTCTCCTCACCCACCAACACCTGGGTGTTTCACAGCAACTGATCAGTGTGAAAAACGCTCACTGCACATCAGCTCCCAGGTAGAGAGATGACCACTGATATACTGTATATTGTGTGCAGATTAGAACTGATTAGAAGGCCATTATGGAAAGAAGGCCAGGCTGGGAATCTAGACAGAACACAGAGGTCAACACCCCCTTTTTTACAATAACATCCCCTCTGAAAGATGACACCCTACACAGGGCTATGTCCCCTCCACTGCCCTGGGACCTTGGGATTTGATCCTGTGACCTCCGGGAAGAGCGCACCAACGTCACTTGCAGCAGCATCTGTTGTCCTATCCGGGGACCGACCAGGAGGAAAGGGAGAGATGGAAGAATGAAGTGAGAGGAGCCACTGCCAGATTATGCGATGGAGAGACTCTGTTCATCTAGCTACTGAAGTTGGAGAGATTAAACTCCCTTAAACATTTTGGCTGATTCCGCAATGTTCCAGTGTTGTGTCTGGGTAATGGCAATGACTGTTGTCGTAACCCTTTCAGAGCAAACCCATTAACGTGGTATTACCACAGTCTGTCTAGCTCGCTAAGCCTTCTTCTTAGCATTACCCGCATGCCGCACAGTCCGCATCCCAAATGGCACGACATGTAGTGCACTACTGTTCTATGGGCCTTGGTCGCACCACTATGAAGGGAATGCGGTGTCCTTTCGGACGTGGTCATAGCCCTCTGAAATCCTCTTAGGCCACAATTCCCACCAGAAAGCACAAAGCAGCAGAGATCCAAATGAAAACATTTATTGTATATACCAGTCGAAAGTTTGGACACAACTGATCATTCAAGGGTATTTCTTTGTTTTTAATATTTTCCACATTGTAGGATAACAGTGAAGACATCAGAATCCTGAAATAACACATGTGGAGTCCTGTAATAACCAAAAAAAAGTGTTAAACAGTTCAAAATACATTCAGCCTGCCTCATGAAGCTGGTTGAGAGAATGCCAAGAGTGCGCAAAGCTGTCATCAAGGCAAAGGGTGGCTACTTTGAAGAATCTAAAATATAAATGTATTTTGACCTGTTTAACGCCTTCTTGGTTACTACGTGTTTGCGTGGTAAGAGAGGGAGAAGACGAGCAGATGGAGAGATAGCATGAGAATGATGGAGGGGAAGAGAGGCTGCGAGAGAGACAGGGTGACAGAGAACAAGTGAGAAAGATAATGGATAGGGAGTGTGGTTCGAGAGCAGTAAGCCATAATGGAACCTCAGCCGTTTGTACTGGAGGCAGAGCTCTGGGACACCAAGGGACACCAACAAAAACATTGACTGTTAAGAGAGGCTGAGATGAGACTGGAAGATGAATAGTGACATGACATGGGAGCGATTGTCTCCATCAACCTTAAAACAAGCACATCTCTACAGCTTTTATGTCCAACCACACATATTCTGGATATGAATGTGTGTGTTTCTCAACCCTGTCTCTTTCTTTATACATTGAAGATGTTCGGATGATACTTTTCTCTGCCCTGAGGGGACTTTCTCTCTGCTCTCTCCCCCTCTCAGCTCTTGCCAGATAATTGTAAAAATGTATTTGCTTTGTAAGTCTTTGTCTGCATGACCAATCCTCTCTCCTTATCTCGCCTTGTCTCATCTCCTCCCCTTAAATCTCTCCCTCTCCCCCTCTGCCTTCTCATTCCCCTGCCTCCTCTCTCTACTCTCTCTCCCTCTCCTCCCTCTCTCTCAGCTCTCAAACTGCCCCTGGGGAAAACCACAGTGATGCATTTAGTTGCCAGAGAGACATTGCCTGAGCCAAACTCCCAAGGTAAGTCACTTTTCATTCATCCCTCCTTCCAGACTTCCATTCATCTGTTTTTCCTCCCTGTTGGTGATACTTTCACATGCTAAAGCACACAAATAGATGGGTCTCTTTACTGTGGATTTAACAGTAGTACAGTTACTTTGGCTTTTCCACACAACAAACCCTGGCATCATTATGTCTGGGTTCTGTATGCAAGAGTTCAACAGGTAAACATAGACATTACAACTAGCTGTTTTGTTTTCGGCACTGAATTTATTTTAGCTGATGCTTTTGTTAGCCTTGTGCCTTAACCTTTAACCTCCTTTAGTATTTATATCTGGCTGTATCTTTGTGGTCTGAAGATACAGCTCTGGAAAATATTAAGAGACCACTGCACCTTTTTCTTTCCTTTCCAAAAAAAAGGTTGCAGTGGTCTCTTACTTTTTTCCGGAGCTGTATTTTAACATCATAATTAAATAGGATGATTTGAATGTACAAAAAACTAAGAAAACTTAATCAAGCAAAGTAGCTGGGAAAAAATATCCTAAACGTTTGGCGTCTAAAGGTGGCAGATTAAAATATAATAATTGGAGAGTTAACTGAACATAATGCCATGTTAAATGCTTTATCCATTAATTAGTCTGTTATCTCTTGCACGATCATCATGCACGATTAACTACTAAGTCAATGATGACATGGACAGGTGTATAAAATTCATGTACATACATTTCTAAAAAGTTGTTCAAGTGTAAATTACGTAAGTTACGATAAACTGCCATAGAGTCCTATCCATCTTGCCAGACAGTTCATTAACCTAATCACCATTCTAAACATTATTTGTTAACCTTCGCTAATAGCTCAACATTTGTTCTGCAATTATGAGGGCATGTCCAAACGTTGCTTTCCTCGTCAGACTTCTGTACACCTGTTCGGTTAAAATGCGATCTCCACAACTATGTAAGCGTCCCTGTACGAAACTGACAGCTTTTTTGATACTGGCAAAATCATTTATCAGCATTATTTTGATGACATTACCGCTAAAACCAAACAGAAGGCAGGTCGTTTTCTGTCTCCAGCTTCGGCGTGAAGTTATTTTGTTAGCTGTAGTCGGCTTGCAGGAAGAGTTTGCATAGCATCGTCTGGTGGGTAATTGAAGTAAACGAATGGCCAGTGTGTGATTACAATAATTCCACTTTCTGTAAAACGATCTATCAGTTGGCTAAAAGCGTACACAGTAATGTAATTCTGCTTGATTAGCAGGCGCTTAATTCAGCACCCCAAGCAGTAATCACTGTCAGCCGCGGCACTAGCAGTGTTTGCCCAAATCCGGCGACGCAAACCAAACTAACCGCCAGAGCGTTTGGCCGTCAACAATGCCAATCAAACTAACAACCAGACGGCTTGGCTGGCGATCTTGCATTTGTGTCGGGTGTACATTCTCGTGGAGGGATGAATTAGTAGCCCATTTATGTATGAATAAGGTTTTTTAATTTAACCTCCTGAGACCCTGTGTCCTCATATGAGGACACTATGTTATAGCCTTCCTGTACCATGTACTTCATTCTGCTTAACTGAATTACTTATTGATCTTTGAATACCTCTCTGGTACTGACAAATGCAGTATACACTATGATGTACAGTATATAAATAAAACACTGACTGCATATGACATTAGCTGTTGTGCCCTTATTTGTTGCCATGTTCAGGCATTGAAATGCATACACACTTAGTGCACACACACATACATGTACTCACGCTGTTTGCAAATTTGTTCATGTTCTGTTTTGATGAAAACTGTTGAAATGAACAGTTTTCTACTTTGTTACACATTGGTGACTTTATTGTGTTATGTAGTAAAATAAACCCAATGTCATCATACTTTTTTTTTCAAAAAGTACTTCCTGTTCAAAGACAATGCTTAGATATTATACTTATCAGGTACTACTAATCCCAAATAGCTCAGAGAAATTAAAAATTCACCCATTACCAAAGCTCAGGTCTTAGGAGGTTAATTGGTAAGTCGCAAAATAACCATATCTTGACTGCATTGTAGAATGACCCTAAACTGTGTGTTTTATACCTTCTCAGGTCAGAGGAACAGAGAGAAGACTGGCGAGAGTAACTGCTGTGTCATCCTGTAAAGACACCTCCCTCTTTCACTGCCCCCCCCCCCATCTGTCCTCCTGTCCTGTCCTGCGGTCTCTGACACTGCTACACACACCCACACATGACACTGTCCGCCTGTCCCCGTCTGTCTCCAACACACAGCCTTCTGTCCTCTGTAGCAATACAGTGTGTGTGGTCCTGTACCTCTCAGACTTAACCACTAAACACATAAACCTACTTAAACACACACACACACCCACACACACACAGTCACATCCCCCACACACCCACGTGTCCAGATGTGCTGTTTAGAAAACATTGTCTGATCAGAACCCACCGACAGACAGACACACACACACACACACACCTGTGTCCTCTTTATCCCACCCTCCTTTATCACTGCTGTATATCCAGTTAACCAATCAGCAGTGTATTGACAGACAGATGTACTCTATTATTCACTCATGAAAGTTATTACCAATGCCTAACAAATAAACACAAAAAAACAAACAAACAAACCAACCAACCAACGACCTTGTTGTTGTTGTTTGTCTATAATAACATGTTGTTGACTGTGTTTTTACAGTCTCTCCTCTATCAGACCCCTTGTCCTCCTAAACGACGGGAAAGAAAGACAGAATATCCTTTCCTCATCTTCCCCTTCATACCTGAATGGGGGAAAGAAAGAACCCCAGATCTCTCTTATTCCCCTGGGAACCACAGACACAATATGCCTCCTTCGTCTTGTTGTTTCTAACCTGACAGAATGACAAGCCAAATAGACAGGTCGCCCAGCCTCCCTTCTTTTCTATGAGCCCAGGTTTGCGGTGCGTTTGGTGTGCTTGCCAATCAAAGCCAGGGGAGAGAATCTGTCTGAAATAAAAGTGTTCTTGTTTTCTTCAATGTCCTCTTTCCCTCCTAATCTCTTTCTTCTTTATGTTAAAAAAAAACAAATACAGGAAGAAAGATGAATACATTTTTGCACAATCACTCTGAACGCATGTGCCCACCCCCTCCCCCTTCCCCAATGAACAACATGTAAAAAAAAAAAAAAAGAAGAAAATAGAAAAAAATAAACATTTCTTATTTTATTTTATATTTTTCCAATGGGAATAAAGAAGGTAACATAATGTGTAGAATATATTTAATATGAATCTTATATAGTACATGATGTTGCCTCTAGATTATGTTGGTACAGCACATCGTCGTTGTGTCGTGTCAGTGTGTACCATGGTTTGCTAGCTCGCTTCCTAGGCTGTTCAAACCGCGTGCTGACAGGGTCAGTCCCAGAATGGCTGCTTGTTGCACTACACACTGTAGGGGAATAGGGTGGCATTTAGGACCCGGGCGACGTCTTGACGTCTTGTAATTCAAGCAGCGAAACAACAACCATCCTCCTCCTAATCAGTTGGCATACACAACTATTGTAAACATGTTTTTATTTCTCTCTTTTTTCAACTGTTCATAATTTAATGCTATTGTTTGGATTTTCCTTTTTTTTTTGGCGTTCTATCAACACTAGGTCTTAAAATTGTTCATCCCAAATGGCAGCCTATTCCCTACATAGTGTACTTCTGTGCCAGGCCCGCGGGGAGTAGGGTGCCATGCTGGACGTAGCTAGAGTATAGTTTTTCTTTATCCAGTGATCAGGGTTCCAAGCTGTACAGTGACAATATTAAAAAAAACATTTTCAAACTAATTGTAAATAGCACTAATCTCATGCTTCTTCCCTCTACCCTCTTCCAAACTTCAAATGGAACAAATACAAATGTAAACTAAATAAAGATTATTGAAGTGCAGCAGGCCAGTGACTTCTGTGATCATTTGCCTTGTAACTTGTCCCTCACCGGGTTTCCGCCGACATGCGGGAATTCCAATTTTCCGATGTGACCGCATCTTCCGATGCTTTTGGACGCTGACAAGGGAGCTGCTCCGCATTTATTGGTTGACAGTGAAGAAGTCAAACCCCCATCCGCTTTGACTCCTTCTTAATAAGGTGCACCCACATGCACACCGATGGGGTGTGACCGTCCTCCACGGTATTTGTGCTGTTGCTAATGCTATACCGAACCACTGTGTGCATATACAGTAGTCCTCTGTTTGAGTGAGTGGGTCAGCGAGGTGGCTGTAATATCACAAACAATCCTGTGTTGTGCTTGGTGTAATGACACACACACACACAGGCCTAAAGAACGCTTGTACTGTTACTGTAAGAGACCATGCCCTTCTCTGTCTGTCAGCTCTCCAAGTGGCACCCTATGAGGACAGAGGGCTGTGTGAGTGTGTGAGTGTGTGTGCGTGAGTGTGTATGTGTATGTATCTCAACCTGGAAAGAGAGGCCATAGCCCTTTTGTAAAAGCACTTTGCGACAACTGCTGATGTAAAAAGGGCTTTATAAAATGCATTTGATTGATTGATTTGATGGAGGGCCAAATCATATATGAGATAATAGTCAATAATGAAATAGTCATTTTAATATTAATAATGGTCAACAATCGGCCTTTGTTACTCAAAGACTCTGGAAACTTTGGATGGAGCCTCCACTAAATCTGAGTTCTGACAAGTGTCGGGAGGACAGGCGAGAGGCGCTTCTGGAAGAGTAGACTTTTGCCAGCCAACAAGGAATGTTCAAAGACGTGTGTGCATGAACACAGTAACAACTCTGCTGCATGGGAATAAACGTATGTTACTTTGAGTTTTGAGACCTGAGGAATGGTCACATAAACACACTTATAGAAACACGCACCACCACAACAAATACAGACTGAAAAGAACACTTACACAATAGTATGGAGAAATATCCTTCCTATTTAAGGATATTTCAAGATACAGAGATTTGTATTGAGCTAACATAGAACAGGTGAATTTGGAAGTTGCTAAAAAAAAAATTGAATAGAAGAGCCGGGAAATCACGGGTAACGCTGCTGGGAAGGCACATTTATTGACACTGTAGACCTAAGAATGTCTCCTCGTGTTCAAGGTGTGACAGAAACAAGGAGCAGCAGTTTGGAAATGTACTCTAGGAACACACAGTACTACAATACTTCTGGGAGTCTGTCAGATTGGAACTTAAAGAACAAATTAATCAAAGCTTGCTCCCAGTGGATTTGAGCAAAATACTGTTGTGTGAAAAACTCAGTACACTCCCTTGAAAGTTGTTTGTTAGCCATATTGTCAGATAATCTTCACTTCAACACTATAGATAAATGAATGTAATCAAATTCCACAAATGAGAGATTATACTTTGCAATAGATTATTCATCAGAAATCAACAAAACCTGCATAAGCACACCCCTAGCTGCAATACCTGGTGTCGTCCAAACTGGTACCCCAAATGGGGTTGCTTGAATTGTGTCATGTTTTAGGGCTTTCTTGCATGCATGACACGCTTCAAGTCCCCCCACAGTATTTTGATAGGATTGAGATCTGGGCCTTTACCAGGCCATTCCATATCACCCTCCATTTCTTTTTTTGAGCCATTCTGTTGTAGCTTTTCTTGTGTGTTTTAGATCATTGCCCTGTTGCAAGGCCCATGTTTGGTTCAGCTGCAGCTTTCTGACACATGGCCTCACATTCTGCCGAAATATTCTCTGCTACAATATATTATTCATGGTGGACTCAAAGATGACAAGCTGGCCAGGCCTGAGGTAGCAAAGAAGCCCCAAACCATAATGCCACCACCTCCATGCTTTACGGTTGGTATGTGGTTCTTTTGTTCAAGGGCAGTATTTCATTTTCGCCAAACATGGTGTCTGAAATTGCATCCAAACAACACGACCTTTGACTCATATGTCTAGAGCAGATTGTTCCAGTAGTTTGGATTTTTACCCTGATTTTGTCTAGCAAATGTTAGTTGTGTTTGGATATTCTTTTTTTTGCGAGCAGATGCTTCTTTCTTACTGACCCCCCATGTAGGAGGTTTGTGTAGCTTGTTTCTGACAGTTGACTCATGCATGTCAACATGTTTGTGGCAAGAGGCCTGCAGATCCCTTGATGTTACCCTGAAGTTCCACGAGATGTCTATGAGCATCTTTCGGTCAGCTCTTGAAATACATTTGATGGGACGATCTGTCCAAAAGTTTTATAGGTGCTCTGTCACACAGTGGAATGATGTACTATGAATTGCTTGAAAATCTCTTTCTAAACCCTCCCAGTATCATGGGTATCAATATTGTTTAATTTGAGATCCTCAGATGGATCTAAGCGGACCAGGTTTTTTATCTTTATGAAAGGCTGGATTCTCCCAAGTCACTCCTAATGATTTTCTAATAATTTGCACCTGTTTTGACGCACCTTTTCCTACTTTTAGCCATTTTATTTGATAGTAAAGGTAAGGGTGTACTAGCTTTTTTCCAAATTAGGAAATAGCATTTCTGTTTATTTTAATGGCATAAACGTTTTTTTCTGTGATTTGTAGAAATACCTTCATCACATTTGGGATACCTTTATCAAAAAATGTGGTTGGTTTCTATGTATGTTAAAAACGAGAGCTCTCCAGGTGTACTTACATTTACACATCACTGTAAAACATATCAAATATTTAGTATGTATTATCATTCTTATATAATTCTACATGTTGTGACTGAAAAGGATGTGACTGCGAAGGATTTTACTCTTCTTTTAACTTTGCCTACTTTTTTTATTTTCTCTGTCCAAGTGATCCCACTCAGCTTCAGTCATGTTGAAGGTCTTTGAGGTGGCCAGTCTGATACTATGAGTGCTTAGTCTGCATACCCTGGCTCCAAGTAACCGTTAAAATGTGTGAGTGTAGGGGGTCATTATAGTGCTGAAAAATAACATTTTTGACAGTTAATAAAATATGGCTTCTCCCGGTCAAAGTCAAAGTCTCCCGGTTTTAGACTCCGCCAGAGTATCACCACTGGATTTCCTTCTGGCGATCAATGAAGTGACATTTAAGTACTGTTCATCAGATGGTCACAGTCGTTTGGCTCTTCCACTGCGTATTTTGTAATCAGCTTGCCTAGTTTAAATCCAACCCACTGCTCTTTCAACTGCTACCATAGCCTCCCCCCACAACACATTCCAGGTATGATTTCACAGAAGTGTGTGGTTACGGGATAAATGAAGTAAATATATACGCTGCATAAACATTGCTGTGGTGGGTTTGAATGGATCACAGCTTATTACTAGTGCTACTAAGCACTAAGAGAATGTGACTGTAATTCTGTGTAAAAGCTTTTGTGTGTGTGTTTGTCGGTTTGTTCCTGTTTCACTATCTGAGAGAGGACCAAAGTTCCTCACATTTTGGCCTGTCCACTTTAACAAGAAGCTTTACAGATTTGGGGTTAAGGTTAGGATTAAGTTCAGTTAGTAGAGATTAGTTTTAGGACTTAAGGTTTGGATAACGATAGGCATAAAGGTTAGGTTATTGAGGTTAAAGTTAGGTTTAGTTTAAGTTAAGATTAGGTAAAATAGTCTCCAATTTACCCAATCCATTTAGTATGTGCATACTGATAACTGTGTGAAAAATACTGTCATTTTCCATTATCACCAGATGCATTCACATGAGAAACTGGCATGTAATGCTCTTATAAGCCTCCTGCGCCATCCTCTGGCTGCAACGTGTACTACAGAATGTGTTTAGAATAAATAAAACACCATCTTGTGGCTGTATGATTTATACTGAGTCAATCAGACAACACAAGCAAGTGAGCTTTTGTGATGAGGTCTATAGAGAAGATTAAATTTGAATGTAAGGTGACATCGCCTTTGTATACTTTGAGTAAAGTAGTATACTGTATAACAAAGCCAAAATGATAAGGTGACATAAGCTTATGCAAGTCATGCTTTTGAGATAGGTCTATATACACTGATCGGTCATAACATTACGACCACCTGTCTAATATTGTGTAGGTCCCCCTTTTGCTGCCAAAACAGCCCTGACCCGTCGAGCCATGGACTCCACTAGACCTCTGAAGGTGTGCTGTCGTATCTGGCACCAAGACGTTAGCAGCAGATCCTTTATGTCCTGTAAGTTGCCTCCATGGGGCCTCCATGGATCAGACTTGTTTGTCCAGCACATCCCACAGGTGCTCGATTGGATTGAGATCTGGGGAATTTGGAGGCCAAGTCAACACCTTGAACTCATTGTTGTGTTCCTCAAACAATTTAGCCCTTGTCAAAGTCCCTCAGATCCTTACGCTTGCCTATTTTTCCTGCTTTTAACACATTAACTTTGAGGACAGAATGTTCACATGCTGCCTAATATATTCCACCCACTGACAGGAGCCATGATAACGAGATTATCAGTGTCATTAATTTCACCTGTCAGTGGTCATAATGTTATGGCTGATCGGTGTATATATATTAGTGCTGTCTAACAATTAAAATAATTAATCGTTATTGATCGCATAAATGTCTGAAGTTAATTGCAATAAATTACAATTTTAGAGATTTTAGAGTTCAAATTTGGTCCTAAATAAACAATTTTCTTTTTAAAAAGCAGTGCATTATGTTAAAGACATATTATGTTGTATTGTAAACAATAGACATTGGTTGATTTTAAAATAAATAAGTGCAGGAGCTGTCTTTTTCCAAGTTGGTCCATTAGAACAGCACCTAGGGACCAGTTTCAGACAAGGGTCAGAGGAAAGCGACGCTGTTCTTGTAGATATTCCAATTTCCAACTGTTACACTCTGTTCACAAATAAACAGCATGCTGTCGTTAAAAGCGTAAGCAGGATTCACAGACAAGTGGCGAGTAAACCCGATTCACAACATGAATGCGTAGGCTACGCTACATTGGCGTATTGAAAACCAGAAAAGGAACCAGGCAAGCCTAGTTCAGCTGGCCCGCATATACTGTCGCTCTCACTGGATTCGAACCCGGGTCTCCCGTGGCGGAGTCGAAAATAGTACATCATATATTCCCTTAACGTTTCCCAGTCATTCTTCAACCTCCTAAGACCTGAGCTTTGATAATGTATGCATTTTTTATTTCTCTTTTTAACTTCTCTCGCTATTTGGGATTGGTGGACCTGATAAGTATACTATCTAAGCATGACGCTTAGATAGTGCTTAGATGCTTAGACAGTATAAAAAATAGGTTTAAGTTAAGCAGAAGGAAGTACATGATGCAGGAAGCCTAAAACAGTGTCCTCATTTGTGGACACAGGGTCTGAGGCTATGGTCTCATCACTACGGATGTTATATATTTTTGGCCACTAGTTGGTTTTGTATTGATTTTGTGGCGCTGTAACCTCTTTCCTATAGGCTAACGTTACTTTGGAGTCGCAGTAGTTTGTGTAGTGTCAGTCCGTTGATCGACGCAATGTCCGTCACGTCACTGTTCCTGTGAACATTTCAATTGAAATGTTGTTTTCCAGTTCTGTAATTTAAATACTTTTAACAGTAATTATTTTATTCCATTGACGTCCGTCTTTTTTGTGACAAACAGAACTCGGTACATTACGTTGACTAGCCAACTTCGCTAGCTACATAGCTGGCTGTATTTTACCCACCATCTTTTCTCAGCATCACTTGCTCCCGGTACTGTAAATCAGGTATGTCACTTTTCATTAGGAATGTTTACACGTCTTGGGCTTAGAGGTGTAGTGAACTTTTATTAATGTGGGCTATACTGCTATGTTGTTGTTTCCTATTATGTTAACGTTACAATGTCAATGATTCTTGCCTTGCAGTGCCCATGATGATGTTTTAATTCATGAAACTCCCCAAAATGTTTAATTGATTAATATGTCAATCAACAGTTTAAAATGATTACCTATTAAAGAAGAGCCAGTTCTCCATAAACCCAGCCCCATCCCCAACTACACCTGTCACTGCAGCCCAAACGCCAGCGACCCTCTCCTCCAATAACTGCTCCTCTTGCTCAGTTATTAAAACATTTGTCAATGTCTGGTCCGTGGCATGATTGTTTTGACAGCTGGTGCTGAAATAGATCTCAGTCGTGACAGCAACATTTACTTACATAAACAATTCTTCTTTAGTGATTTTGCCAAAAAATAAAAGTGCGAGAAAGTTTTTTTGCAACAATGCTTTATTTAGAGTTGAATTTAGTTTTTAATTTGAAAAGTGCATTCAATTGTGGCTTGCTTGACACACCTCTGAAATAGTCTTTGCCAACATCGACAACTTCAGTGCAAATAAGACACACCGGCTTTGCATTCACGAAACTAGGTAGGATAAAGGCATAGTTGTCTTTCCATTCATCTCTGAATGCCCTATTTTCGCTGTCAACTTTCCTCTTTAGACTCTTTGATAGTGCCATTATGTCTATACAGCTAGCTTAAATGTTTAGCTCTGCACACAACGTAATAGCGTAGCCTACCTCCAGCACGCAAACAATTAAAAAATGCAATGTAGTACGTGAGGATGCAAAGGAATAATTCTGAGAGTAAAAGTAGGCTACGTCAAATAATTATTACAATAAGTTAGGCTCCGATGTGTAACAAAGAAGCAAATTAAAATGATACATTTATTATTCACAATATGGAAACAGGAAATAAAACATAGGTTGTTAAAAGCATGACTCAAACAGGCCATTAATGGGCTTATTGAAGTCCTCTTTTATTTCTTGAGTTATTTTTGTCCATTACGCATTTCCCACACAAGTGTGTCTTAGAAAGGCGGTCTGTGTTGCAAGTTGGTGAATGAAGACACTTGCCGGGTTAGGCCTAGTAGTACTGTATTAATTAATCCAGCACAAACCCCGGACACCGTCACACAAATGTGGCTTTTTGTTTCTGGCTGACTTACAGGATTTAACCACAAGGTAACCACAGCTGACTAAGCAGTTACAAAAGACACTGTAACAGGCAATTCTAGTTGCATTTTTCATAAATGAATTTCTTAAATTATCCTTTGACTATGTTCTGGCCCGCCATCTAGTGGTTTGAAAAGAAATTGGCCCGATGACCAATTTACTTGCCGATCCCTGCACTAGGGGATAATAATGACTCTACTCTCTCCACCACTTCCCACTGCACAGCTGACGTCCTCTCACCTGCCTCCTGCCCCTATGCAACCCTTGACCTCTGCCGAGGCAGCAGCCTGACTCCCTGCCTCCTTACCTGACCTATGACCTAGATGTCAGCTGCTGGAACTGCTCGCCACAGCAGAGGATCTGGATGAAGACGGAGTTAGAAGACTTGTGGCTATGGCCAGGATCCAGACTGGTACTAGTTAGCACAGACAGACAGACAGACAGACACACACACACACACACAGGCTTGTTGTATGTATTGTAGATATTCTACATAGGTAATATGCATTCTTGATTAGGGCAGTTCTTGTTGGACATAAAATCTCTTTTTTTATGTTTACATATTGTTAAAAGTTAATTTCCCTGTTGTTGATATCTTGTTATTCTGTTTATCAAGATGGTTGTTGCACATTAACATGCTCTCATTTATATTTTTAATAGTTTCATTGCTGATATCTTTTACATAGACAGTTGATCAAAATGGTTGTTCTTGTATATATCCACTTGATCAAAATGGTTGTTGCACTTGTTTATGTAAACATACATTTTAATCATTCCATTGTTGATATTTTATAAATTTCCAGTTGATCAAAATGGTTGTTGCACTTTAATATGCTCTCGTGTATGTAAATATACATTTTAATCGTTCCATTGTTGATATTTTGTACATTTCCAGTTGATCAAAATCGTTATTGCACATTAATATGCTCTAATTTGTGTGAATATCTTTTGAAAATAATGAAATTTGATCCTACTGTTGCAATCTTTTACATGTCAAATTACTTTAATTAAACATTAACAATTTAAGCAAAGATTCTTGTTTTTATTATTTATGAACCCATTACACATGCCAAACCTCTCCTAATAGATGGAGTCATGTCATGAAAGGAAAACTAAAGGTCCTGAGATCTCATGTTGTAAAAATCACAATTTGTCATAAAGGGAAAAATCTCTGCATTCAGAATCAATGCATTATAATGTAATATTTATAGCTTTCAATCAACTGACCTTCAACAGTGCATACAAAACTTGTAAATGTTTTTTATACACAGTTATTCACAGACAGACACATATTTACATACTCACATACACATTCATGCATATACAGCTCTGGAAAAAATTAAGAGACCACTGCAAAATTATCAGTTTCTTTGGTTTTACTATTCATAGGTATGTGTTTGAGTAAAATGAACATTTTTGTTTGTCAAATAACCAAAAAAATATGCATTATTTTCAGACCTCAAATAATGCAAAGAAAACAAATTAATATTAATTTTTCAACAACAAAATACTAATGTTTTAACTTAGGAAGAGTTCAGAAATCAATATTTGGTGGAATAACCCTGATTTTTAATCAAAGCTTTCATGCGTCTTGGCATGCTCTCCACCAGTCTGTCACATTGCTGTTGGGTGACTTTATGCCACTCCTGGCACAAAAATTAAAGTAGCTCAGCTTTGATGGCTTGTTACCATCCATCTTCCTCGTGATCAAATTCCAGAGGTTTTCAAGGGGGTTCAGGTCTGGAGATTGGGCTGGCCATGACAGGGTCTTGATCTGGTGGTCCTCTACCCACACCTTAATTGACCTGGCGGTGTGGCATGGAGCATTGTCCTGCTGGAAAAAACTATTCTCCGAGTTGGGGAACATTGTCAGAACAGAAGGAAGCAGTTGTTCTTCCAGGATAACCTTGTACTTGGCTTGATTCTTGCGTCCTTCACAAAGACAAATCTGCCCGATTCCAGCCTTGCTGAAGCATCCCCAGATCATCACCGATCCTCCACCAAATTTCACATTGGGCGCAAGGCACTGTGGCTTGTAGGCCTCTCCAGGTCTCCGTCTAACCATTAGACGACCAGGTGTTGGGCAAAGCTGAAAATTTGATGACCTTAATCCATTCCTCTATGGTCCAATCCTTATGGTCTTTTGCAAACTTCAGTCTGGCTCTTCATTGGTTCTCATTGATGAAGGGCTTTTTTTCTAGCTTTGCACGACTTCAGTCCTGCCCCTAGGAGCCTGTTTCGGCCCTGCCCCTAGGAGAACTGTCCTCGCTGTGCACTACACCCCAGCTGCTGTTTGCCATTCTTTTTGTAAGTCACTTGATGTCATCTTACGGTTGTTGAGTGACATTTGAATGAGTTGACGATCATCTCAGTCAGTGGACAGTCGTGTTCACCCTCTGCCAGTCTGTAGCTTTGTTGACCCCAATGTCTGTTGCTTGACCTTGTTCTTATGAACTGCCGTCTTTGAAATTTTCAGAATGGAAGCAACCTGACGTTCACTGTATCCCTCTGCCAGTAAAGCCAGAATTGAACCCTTCTTTTCCTCACTAAAAGCTTTTATTTTCAACTCTTTTGTCATGCTGAATAGTTTTTTTTTTTAATTCAAATTACCTTTGAGGTACTACTTGCACTGTTTTTGCCATCCAGCTGGTCCTGTTGCAAGAGGATAGTGATGACCACAGCAATGGTTTTTATACTTTTCCTTGTTCAATTAGATTTGGTTCAGGTAACCACCCAATCAGTACCTCATTAAGAAAAATGAGGTGTGCCTGTGTTGGAATTTATCAGACACTGGAATGGAATGTCTGCCATACATGTAGAGATTCTGATTTAAGAAAAATTAGGAGTGGTCTCTTAATTTTTTCCAGAGCTGTATATATAGTGTACACACACACACACACACACACACACACACACACACACACACACACACAGTATTCTTAGATAGTGGAAGGATAATAGGTATGATACCTAATAACAATTGGGTTGTTATCATGAAGAATGATTCAGGACTTGATCATGTCTTTATTTTTTTCAGAATAAGGTCACTTGAAAAGTGAGGTAGGATTTGAACCGATGTCTGGAAGAGGGGTCATTTCAGGGCACCTTTTTGTTTACAAATGACAGATAGGGGTTGCTTCAGGTCAAATTTTCCTCAACACATACATTTGGCTGGCCCCCAGGTGAGAGGCTATATCTTTAACCACTACACCACGGTGCTATATGTTTGCCTAGTGTCGGTATAGCATCTCGACATTAGATCATTTTGTCACGCATTAACATCACGCATTAACATCAAGTTTGAATATTTCGCTAGACACCATTAAGCATTTTGTTAACCTGACTAACGTTTCTTATTAAGTTTACCTCCACCACAAATAGCATCTATGAGTTGTATGGGTTTTGCCACTGGCCGTTTTAACTGCTTAGCCAGTAATAGGCTTACTAGTATCTAACTTACTACTTGAACTTAACAGAGCTAAAGCTATTTCATGGCACAAAAATGTTCGTTTTTCTTTCATTTGTGAATGACATTGATACAATAACTATCAATATAGTTGACAATAACTGTCTTTTTTGTCAAGTGAAAACACTACTGATGTGCGAATCATGAAGGATTTGTTCTTTTTGAATTAATCTTTTCAGTGAACTGGGTGTACTTGAATCACTGCTCTAGAAGATTTGTTCAATCAGTGAATCACTTTTGCGTAATAGAATCACAGAGCTTTAGGCCGCTGTGAAGTCGGATTGCAAACTCTTTCATTCCCAATGCTCAACACTTGTCAGATGTCACAATCCACTGAATAACTATAATTTCAAAAATAATTGTGGAAGAAAATAGGCTATGTTAGCCTCATCTTAGAGGTCTTTATAGGATCTGAAACGTACAGTAGCCTATATCCGAGCCGATGTGTAGGCCTAACCCTAAACTTCCTATCCAAATCACCCGCGGGATCCGACAATTAACGTTTACTTTTCACATGCTTTTGTTACATGGTTTAGCCTATGTTGCAATTTTTAAAAAGTGGTCTGTTGTAGCCTAAGGTCGCACTAGCATCATTCCCCAAAACGTGCTATCTTGTCTTCCGCTAAATTGTGCGCTTTAATTTATTTGTTAAATAGGCCTACAGTAGGGTGCTTAAGCACATCCATTACATAGCCTGTGCACAAATGTAGCCTAGGTCTATCTATAACAGTGCATGTGGGATGTCTAGTAGTTTAAAATAGTTACATGAACTGCACCCCAGAGCCGTGGAGCTTCTGAAATGAATTTGTCATTACCTCTCACACAAAGTCAGCCGCGTTGTATATCATGCGATTGCGAATAATATCTTTGAAATGTATTTACAACAGCCCTAACCACCAAGCCTCGTAACATAACAGCATCTGATCACATATCTCCAGTGAATTATTTATAAAACAGACTACCTGAACCGCGGAATACCAATCGGGTCACTGTATGTGAGTATAATTCCTTATCCCGTCAAAACGGAACAAGCAGGAACAAGAGAAACGTTTGTGAATCCGTTATTTCGTTTTTTTACAAAAAAGGAAAAACTGATTTTGACTTGTTATTTTGTTATCTCGTTGTTTACACATAAACCATAAAATGACTTGATATTTCGATTTTTCTCACGTGGGTGGAGCTAAATGTGAAATGACTGTCACTGGCCAAATTTAAAGTCAGCACTACTTGATCCTTCAAAGTAGCGGTTTCCGCTTCTTAAAGCTGAAGGACGTAACTTTCAAAACAGGAAGTATTTCCGCCTCATTTTCCCAGAAAACTCGGCTGTCGCTGGTGTGACATGAGTTCACTCTTAAAGCCCCACGCATTATTCAGCTCATCTAAAAAAATTCTTCATCCACCAGGTGAGTTGACATACGATTATTTTAATTATATACTAAAACTAATTATTTCAAAATGTATCTGGTGTAGCATACATAGGAAGCGTGAGAATAGCCAGCTACTAGTCTACACTCGCCTTGGTAATGTTTTCCAATTACAGTACTACTAGCTGGGCTAGTAAAAAAAGCAAACAGCATGAACAGACGGCTACAGGCGGCGAGCTGTCTCAATGTGTCCGATCTAGCATACATATGGACATGTGAGAATAGCCAGCTATTAGTCTAAACGCATCACTTCCTGTGTGCAGGATAACTTTTCCCGCCACTGCGAGAGCCGACCACTTTTTTCCTTAGGAGCAGTACACTGTATACAGAGGTTTTTCAGATGCGGGCCAGAGACTATTTGAAATTGTAGAAATTTATCCACGATCCAGACCAATAGAATAGCTATGTGTTAATGCAAAAAACGTACGTACTTAAGCTTTAATTGTATATTTTTTACACTGTATATTGCATATATAGCCTAATGTTTTTGGTGACAGCACATACCCTAATCTGATGGTATTTTCACCATTTTTGTTTGTCTCGCGATCTCTCTTTAAATAAATCTGTAATTCTAGGCTAGGCCTACTAGAAGTCGCCTGAAAAGTTAAAAAAAAATGTTATACGGATTGGATGTAGTTTATGGTTATTAAGTTTTAATTAAATATTTTGACATGCTTGGGTGTAAAAGAAAGTAGGATCCACTTGCTTTTCTGGCGTCACTCACCTCAGCGATGTCAAGACCCGTGTGGCCGTATGCAAGGTTGCCAGATTTTATTGACCGTAAACTAGGGATGTCACGAGAACCAATACTTCGGTACCAAGTCGATGCCAAAATTCTGAAAACATGATGGTACTGGTTTTTGTACAGTACCGTAGGGACCGGGGATCCAAAACGTGACATATTGCGGCAAGTGCAGCTGCAGCTCCGCCTCGACTCGTGGAAAAGAAAAACAGTATGAGTAGCGAACTTTGCGTTCGAGGCGGATGATAAGGGAGTAATAAATTCGCAAAAATCACTATGCAAACGGTGCCCTCAAACTTTCGAGACTACAGGAGGAAACACTTGTAACTTAGCGAAGCACCTCGAACAGACATGCAGATTTATTTAAAGAATTCAAGATGAGTTTCAATTCACGTCACATTAACAACGTATCCAAAGTATTATACTTGTTATATCCTTATACATTATTTTTGTTGGAGACAGCTGGCTTTGCTATGTAGCCTAGCCAACTATGTTCCATACGACGTTTGCAATGGCTGAACATTTAAGGCTACCGTGTTTGCTACCGTGATCTAACCATAGCTCGTATATGGTAGCCTACCGTACTTGCCGTTCAGTCTGTGACATCTGTCTTCAAAATATAACGTTAGCGTTTTAAATAAATATTTCCGGACTAATTGTCTGTCACCATGTCAGTAAATTTAAACTAATGTTGCACTCTGAGTAGATCGTGTTTAGCCTCTGCTGTTTTCTTAAGTGGGTACATGGGATTTATTGTTTTGTTTTCGTTTTTACAGCGGTATCGAATTGGGTATCGAGAATCGTGGAATTTTGCTGGTATTGGTATCGAGTACTGAATTTCTGGTATCGTGACATCCCTACCGTGAACTGCTATTCTTCCTTAGACTCCAGAAAAAAAATCAACCCGCCGAAGCTCCACAAAAATAGCCCAATTGTATAGAAAACACCCCACCTGGCAACACCGTCAATATGGAAAAAGTTACCTCCTACCGTCACATTAGCTGCAGTATTTCTCTGGTATTTTATATATGAGCGCAAAATCATGTTTTACCATGCCAACACACACAGGCAGGTGCAAGATTTTGGGAAGGCTGTCGCCTTTGAGTTTTGAATACAAAAAAAACCTTGTGTATAGAAATATAGAATGCCACCCGCCAAAGTGGCTTGTAAGAATGACTGCTTTACTCGCCACATTTGAATTCTACCGCATTTGGCGGGTGGGCGGGTGTCAATGTCAAGCCCTGCACCGATCCGAGAATCATGGCAACTGAGCTTGATCGGACTCGGGATCCGACAGTCAACTACATAATGCTGTATCCGACCAAGTCGGATAACAGATCGGATCTCGCATAATCGGATTTCGGATGTAGTCATGAAGACCTCTACCTCCTCTTCAGTTTTAACATTATGACACATAGGCCGAGTTATCATCTTTAAGTTATTGAACATTTTTAAATGTCTCATTTAAGCACCCACAACTACAAATTTAGCCAATTCTGAAACCGGTGGTGTTCCTGTAGTAAGAACCAGAGTGCCTCGTAGTCTACAGAAAACAAGTATAAATCGTTAGGATATGATAGCACTGGTTTTTCATTGCAGCCTAAGATGTGCATGCTCTTTAACTACAGAAACCAAACATGCCCAGTGGATTAGATAACTTTTTTATTGATCTTGTTCATGGCTGCCTACTACGTCTGCTTGTGATATTATATTCTGTAGGCTGAATCATTTGGTAATTGTTGAAAAACATAAACAAGGTGAATTTGTTAACAGTACTACTTTTGTGAGTCACTGAACAGGGTGCTATTATAGTAAACAACAAGGTCCCACCATGATAGACATGGAATTAAGAGCTTAGACAAAAAAGTGATTTAAATACTCAGAATCTTTTCAAATAACAGTACTGAATGCTTCAGTTCACTTCAGTGATTCGGAATGCCCATCATTAGAAAAGACGAGAGAATCGTGGAAACCCCTACTCTTTCACTGCCCAAGGGGTTTAAATCTAACCTATATTACCCCAAAAATCATGCACGGATGCGTACCTCAAAAATCCACCAGAAATAGTTGCAATATAAACAGTTTTATTTTAGGCTTACTATAACGTAGCTACTGAAGGTTGTAGCCAGCAAGGTTTTTGTCTATCCTGACCCAAACAGCATGCATGGATGCGTACTTCGAAAATCCACCAGAAATAGTCGCAATATAACCGTGAACAGTTTTATTTTAAGCTTACTATAACGTAGCTACTGAAGGTTGTAGCCACTAAGGTTTTTGTCTATCTTGACCCAAAAAGCATGCACGGATGCGTACTTCGAAAATCCAACAGAAATAGTCGCAATATAACCGTGAACAGTTTTATTTTAGGCATACTATAATGTAGCTTCTGAAGGTGACAAGAGACATTCGATCTTCTTGGCTGACTCCGCTTATGAGTTCCGGCAAAAAATTAATGTACTCTGGACCACTCCAGCACAAGTGCCAAACAAAGTTACCCGTACACTGTCGCAAATCAATAAGTGACAGCTTCTGCTCAAATCAAGCACTAACTATGGTCCTGAGGTTTGAAAAAAGAAAAATGCTTTAACCGCAACAAAAAAATTAACAGCGTTAAGCATTTTTAATTCTTCGCATGCGTTAACGCGTTAATTTTGACTGCCCTAATATATTTTTGACACTGATACAGAACTTTATGATTCACATAGTGATAAAACCACCGTTTTGGGTTTTGTCTGTAAACATGTTATAATCCTGAATTAACATGTTAAAATAACCGGTTATAACATTGTCTCCTTTACCCTAACCCTGACACTAACCCTATCAAACCCCTCATTTAGTGATGACAGCGATGGTGTTTGGTTTATTCTGTTCTGTCATGTTGTTCCTCCAGCCATGTTCCCAGCGAACCAGAATGGCCCTGATCTCTTTAGTCCTGAAGCAGTAGATGAACGGATTGGCGACTGGGGGGAACAGGCTGTAGAATAGAAGGGAGTAGAGAAGTGTAAGATGACAAGTGAAGAGGAGAGATATAATGTCCATTTGGTTGGAACAAAAAAGTAGTCTTGTTCCATAATCTGTCTTTGACTTAATTTCTCTAGATGAACAGAAACAATTTAACAAATGTAATCCCTTTTCAGATTATATTTTAAGGCAGCAAAATGTATAGCTGGTCAAATGGGTGCATTGTCTTCCACTAGCCAATGCACCTGTAGACGAGGGTGAGGCTGATGCGGAGGTCAGGGGTCATGGTCAGGTTTGGGATGTAGGGTGCACTGTAGACTACGAAGCGAGGGATGTAATAGATGAGGATGATACACCCCTGAGTAGCACAGGTAGAGAAGGTCTTCAGTCTGCCCTGGTGGAGAGGGGAAAAAATAAGAGAAACAGTCACTGGGTTAAGGTAGTGATGACCATTCGAGGCTTCATAATTTTAGCAGCAGGATATTATGCTGGCAGCACTCAGATTTTCTTTATCACAATAAAAGCCATCATTGAAATGTATAAGGCAATATAGTTAACAGTCTAGTTTGTGAAAAAGAACAGACAAGAATAAGATTGGAACGGACATTAAACATAAAATGTACAGACTAGATTATTAACTATATTACCTTATATATTTCAATGATGGCTTTTGTTTTGAAAAAGAAAATCTGAGCTAGCACTGCTAGCATAATATCCTGCTGCTAGAAGAACGGTAATGAAGCCTCAAATGGCCATCACTAGGTTAAGGTAGCTCAGATTTTCTCACACAGATTTAGTTCACACTTCACACAAACAGGGTGGTGGAATGCCGCAAACTGATCTTTTCAAACGATCTGACCTGTGCGTGAGCTATGCGCATCACAGAGACAATGATATTAACGTAGGAGAATATGATGAGGGTGAAGGGTGTGAGGAGGACGAACATGGCCAGGCCAAAGGAACTCCCCTGGATTTCCACCACGTTGGAGCAAGCCAGTTTAGTCAGAGACACAGCATCACAGTATGCATGGAGGATATGGTTGGGGCCACAGAATGCCACTTTCTGGGAGAAAAAACACACAGTAGTCATACTCAAATGTTATCAACAGTCAGCAGGTATTAACCTCACCTAGAGCTAGTGATGGCCAAACGAAGCTTCATTAGCGTTATTTTAGTAGCAGGATATTATGCTGGCAGCACTCAGATTTTCTTTTTCAAAATAAAAGCCATCATTGAAATTTACCAGGCAATATAGTTAACAATCTAGTCTGTAAAAAATTAAGAGACCACTGCAAATTGAACGATTCTGTTCCTCACTCAAAACCTTCCTTTTCAACTTTTTTGGAAAGGAAAGAAAAAGGTGTAGGGGTCTCTTAATTTTTTCCGGAGCTGTATATTTCAATGATGGCTTTTACTTTGAAAAATAAAATCTGAATTGGCGCTGCTAATATAATATCTTGCTGCTAGAAGAACGGTAATGAAGCCTCGAATGGCCATGACTACCTAGAGCCCAATGAGGATCACAATAATATGTACGAATAAAGATATAGTTTGGATCATAGAGTTCTACCCTGGGAGGTGAACCACAAAAGTGAAAGCTTGTGTCATTGTCAGTCAATCATTTGAACTCCTCAGGGCATAGGGAAGAAACATTTTCTTTATTGTAAATATGTTTTACTTGGGACAGAAAATGTCTGTTATCTGTTAATGTTACACCTGGGCAAGTATCAGGTTCTATCATCCAGTATATCATTACTGTAGCCTGTGGCGCCCTCTAGCTGTCTGGCCCTGTAATACTGGGGCAAGAAAACTAACATCATATGAATTTATTATATTGTTCACCACTTAACCCTGGTAAAGTCTGTGGTGCCAAGTAAAGACTGCATTAATAGCAGTATCATTATATATTAACTACATCATTACCCTGGTGAAGTCTTAACTGCCCTGTGACTGTTATGTCCAGTAAAGTAACAGTATTATCCTGACACATTTATTACATCACTACAGTACCCTGGTGAAGTCCATGGTGCCGATGGCAGGTGTGACTGTGGCTGACATCCAGGAGAAGAGTGTTAAACAGCTCATAGTCTGATTAGTCATTAACATGGAGTATCTGGACAAGAGAGAGAGAGGATGGAGGAAAGAGAGAAGAGGGGAAGAGTAGCCAAACAAAAATACTGCCTCCCCCAACATTCTTTATATGTTTATTACCAATTAAATTACAACACTTATGATTGGTTGTTGTCCTGTAGGTACCTGAGAGGGTGACAGATAGCCAGGTACCGGTCCATAGCCATGGTCATCATAATCTGAGAATTCAAGTTGCCAAAGTAGTGGATCATCTGTTCCTGGAACAGACAGGTATGGAAGGAAATCCTGCCATCGTCCCACCACCATCGAGCTATCACCTTGGGGAGGGCCACCGTGGCAAAACCTGGAGAGGAGGGTCAGACTGAGTATCTTACCAATATCAGACAGGGTCAGACTGAGTATCTTACCAATATCAGACAG
>JACXGI010010321.1:0-27894 GCA_016801175.1 Esox masquinongy
TGTGTGTGTGTGTGTGTGTGTGTGTGTGTGTGTGTGTGTGTGTGTGTGTGTGTGTGTGTGTGTGTGTAGTGTAGCATATGTCTTAGCCTACTGTATGTTGGTCCACCCCACTATTCCCACAGAGCATGTCGGCTGAAAAAGAAAGCTCAGCACGAGGCCAACAAAATCAGACTATGGGGCCTGAACCAGGAGTATGGTGAGTCATTACTGCCTTTACTCTGTGACTCACCCCTGGCTGTCATAACCAGTGACGTGCCCCAGAGGCTGCTGTTCTGAGGTCTGTTGGGATTTGCAATTAAAGCAAAAATCTGTTTCTAGCTACGTAGGAGGCCAGAACCCAACCTTTCAGAAGGCCCACTGGAACATTTATCCTATGTATGTGTACCAACTCTGTGTGCATTCCGATAATGTACACAAAAATATTAAAGTAACTTGCTACAACTTCAGAGTGAAGTAACACTTCGTATAGGCAACTGGTCAACTGAAAAAAAATCAATCTATGGAATTCAGGGAAGAAACAGCCTTTTTGTGCGAGAGAAAAAACCTTTCTGGGATTGTTTATTTCAAATCAAACATGGGACCAACACTTTACATGTTGCCTTTATATATTTTTTTTCAGTATACATTGATAGTAGGTAAATCAGACAGATGATGTTGTCTTCTTGCATCATATTCGCATATTTCTTAGCTAGCGCCAGATGGTACCTGGTCCAAAACCAAGTTCAACAATAAAAAACAATTTATCCCCAAGCCTAGACATGGCACTGTACAGCCTTGTCAAACATTAGGCAAGGCGTGAGGGAGAAATGGACAACCAATTAAGTCAATAACATTTATAGGCCACATTCCCTGGCAAAAAGCATTTCACTGAAATAAATGTAGACTTAATTTGCAAGTTATGTCAATGAATACATTTCCTTTAGGGTTAGGCTGCTGTTCAGCGAATATGACAATAAATGGTTGTGTTAAATGTAGGCTGTATACTAGTCAGTGTGTGATTGGTTGTAAGTGGAATGGCGACATTGGTGTACGACCTATGTTCAACAGTGTCATTTGGACAAATTATATAAAATATTTGGCAAACCCTCAATTGACTACCTTGTAGAATGCAGATCTAGTCGTACTTGACAAACTGTCACTACTTCTAGTTTTAACAGGCTTTCATTGCTCCAATTAGGAAAGTTCACATTACTCCTACCATACATAATTGTTTTTACATGGTGGGGTCACAGTATGTTTGGTATAAATAAACGTTGGGAACCACCCCTGTGTGTCTTCTTTCAAGCACTGTTGTCTTTCGTGGTGTAACTCCTTCAGATGGCCTGTTGGGGGCGGTGCTGCAGATAAAGGAGCTGATCCGCCAGAGAGTGGAGGCCAGAGAGGAAGACAGAGAGACAAGTGCCCTGAGAGAGAGACTGGAGGACATTCTGAAGGAGTCTCCTGGTGGGTGGTCTCCTGTAGACCATTCGCCCTGTTTTACGTCCCTGTGACTCCTGCTGTATTTAAAGTGTGTATGATGCTTCTCCTTTTTTTTTCCCCTTTGTCCAGGGCCGCGTGTAGCCGGACGAGGCAAAGCGTTTGTGGAGAGGATGTTGAAGAACCTGCCGGGGAAGGAGCACCAGAGAGACTCCAAGAGGAGGAGAGCCAACCGACCCTAGCCGCTAACCTCTTCTCTGAGTCATCGTCCCGCCCCCTTTACGCTTCACTTTGCACTTTCTGACTTGGAAACAGGTTTTATAGACGGACATACAGACACACACACTTAGGAAGAAAGGATCTGGGCGAACAGTCTTGTCAGGCTTACACTGTGTCTTGATTTCCAGCTGCTAGAGTATATTGATGAGCGCCTCTGAATGTTCACATATTGGTATGTTTGTTTGTGTGTGTGTGTGTATAAGGGACTATTCATGATTCCAGTGTATCTATTGCGTTACGTACTGTACTAAACCCCATTGTGCCTAAAGGAGGACACTGTGCTGCTAGCTAGCCTGAGTTATATACTATGTCTTGTTGGAGAACAGTTAGAAGAGTGACTGTGAATATGGTGCTTCTTACAGTGGATATGATGGTTAAGCTGTTTAGCTTAGCGTCTGTTTTGAATTGTTCTGTAAACCAAAGGTGCAGGGGGGGGTCTTTGGGGTCACGTGGATGTTGCACAATGGTTCTCGACTGTACTGAAAGCTGCTTGCATGGTCATTTTATATGATGTGTGTACAAGCCTGAAGAAGGTAAATGCTGTTTTGTCCAACACTACAAATCCTATTTCTAATTGTTATCATTACGTACTGTACTGCTCTACTGATAAACCTATTCTGAGAGGATAAATATAACCTCAAGCCAGGGATGGGTATCTCTGGACTCCAGGATGGAAATACATTTAATTGTTTCAATTTTTTCCCACATGTCAGGAAACCTGGTAAATCATAGTTCATAAAAGTGGTGTTATGTTTTTCCCATTTGGATCAAAATTAATAGGATTTAATGAATGGGGGGAACTGATCCCAAATCAGCACTTCTACTCTGAGGCTCTTTTTGAAAAAGGGAACAGACATGCCTTCTCTTATCAATGTGTGCTATTATTGATTAAGCAAGTTCCACTCAGAGAAGAGACAACCAGTGAACACTGCTGCACCCGTGAATTCCAAAGTTGTCCATCTCCTTCCTAAATCTATGTTTATCCCTGAGTTCCAGAGTTGTCCAAATCCTTCCTAAATCCATGTTTATCCCAGAGTTCCAGAGTTGTCCACCTCCTTCCTAAATTCATATTGACCCCTGAGTTCCAGAGTTGTCCGTCTCCTTCCTAAATCCATTTTTATGTAACATCTGTTGATTGGATCTCTCTCTGTGTCTTTGGTGCTTTATGTAGCCTGTGCCTTTGAAGGTTCGTGGAGAGCAAATACTAACATGAACACCACCACATGTCTCTGTCTCTCCATGTCCTATTGTGAATATATATGGTGGTATAAAACATGGTGGTATAAAACACCACCATGTTAATGGTAACTAAAAAAAAGTACAGTAAGGAGAAGTGTAGCCATTTGATGGTAGTCCCCATTACTCCCGAGCCTTTACTCATAAAGCTGATCTTGGTGAAAAAAGGTCAGAAAGGTTTATGGATATGGACATAAAGCATTCCTGCACTTGTATTGCTTTCATGAAGCCCAGCAAGAAATACAATGTCTCGCTGTAGCTTTACTCTTTACCCTAGTGGTCAGGAACAGCCCTGCCACAGATCTTGCGTGGTCCTGAATGAACGCTTGTTCATATCCTCAATTAATAGTAAACAATTATTACGAAATTACTGTCTTAACATGCATTCACAAATACATGAAAATAGGTTCTTAAAAACATTGCCATACAGGAAACATAGTGGATAAATTGTAAATGTTACACAGTAAACAGAGTGTACTGTACAATGTGATCAGTGAACATGTTGAAAGTAGTTTCAGAAAGCTGTGCGTTGTCCATTTATCTACTGGGATAGTTTTTCCCAGTCTTAATAAAGCCTTAGCCTATTCCTTGCAGTAGTTATTATTTATAAGACAAGGATAACATGTTATAAAACCTTTAGGAACATGTATGAACCATTCTTTTACTTAGTGAATGTGCATGAAGAAGATTAACACACTTTTGTGTGTGTTTTCATAGAAATAGAAACAATTTTGTTTTGTTCTATCTGTGTAAATGTATATTTCACTATCTTGAAGCTGCTGCTATGTCAATAAAATATATATATTCTTAAAATTCCATGTTTTGTTTGTTTAGTTGATTATATGATGTATTTTCTTTTCTTGCCATTTACACTGAATTTGAAGAAACAAACAATAAGGTGTTTATTATCACGTTATTTAGAATAGCTATGACTTCCTCTGACATGTTGTGCTAGGTTGGTCGTGCTATAGAGCGTAGCTTCTGTATTCTTTACCAAAGTAAATTCAACTGACTTTTTCTTCTCACTCCTCTTGCAGCAATAGTTTTTTGTAAATTCATAATTAGTCTTTTGATGTGGAGATGTCAAATGATAAGCCAGCTCTGGGCTTGTCTGAGGCCTCTGCCATCCCAAAATGTTATACCACCAAGATTGAGGGATCCCATTAACAGAGCCTTTAACGGTGGATTGATTATATAACATCTGCCCTTGAGAAAGTATGCTGGCTATAGCTGGACAAAACACAAAAATAAAAACCAACACCACTAGCTTGCTTTGCACAGCCAGAAAATTGTAGACTTTGAAAGGCTGAAGACATTTCAACATGAGTAGACGCAGTGGAGAAAGTGTATGTAATCTGGAGCGAGAAAACAGAATAATGACCGGGAGAGTGACTCGACATAATAAGCTAAGGTGTGCCAGAGATGTCAGTCTCTTTGTAGAGGTCTTGGAGAATAAGATTATTTTGCAGCCTCCATTCTTAGATGACTACCCAGGAGCCCAAAACAGTTCAGAGACCACGAAACATCACCTCCTAACACAAAACAAAGGAACTCCTCCAGTCTGCACATTCTGGAGGTCACCCAAGGTTTGTTGGTCTCACAAATGAATCTTCATCTGATGATGGGTTTTGTCAGGTTATTACCTTGAACTCCATCTTACACCTTTTCCCACTGAGGCTTTGTGTTATGTCCACTGGTCATCTGAGGTCTCTTTTCACATCATGGCAGAGAGATAAATGGAAGAGCTGGCTAATTACAACAAATAAGGAACTTCTGTTGGATTAAGACACATCGGATAGAAGGACATTAATGTACGATATGTTATTTAAGGCAAGCAAATGTAAATAAACTTGAGCTGATTATTATTGTATGCATGATATTACACGAAGGTGTTCAACTCATGCATAGGCTTTATCACTCCACATATAGGCTACAGTATGTGTTTGTTTGAGGACCAGACAATAAATCCATGTTGTAGTCCTTTCCTTTTTGTTTTTGTTCATTCATCCTACATTGTCCTTTTAAGGCTTATCTTGCACTCGCTGTAATCAGGTAAGCGCCAGGTGTAATTAGATTTTATCAAGATGGAGCACCAGCGTGACGAAATGTATCGTCCCCGTGCTGGATAAACGCACCCTGATGAAGCGTCCTGGGGGCGCATGCTAACCTACCCTGAACCGCTTTTGCGTGTAACCAACTGAACATGTTATTCAAGCAGTTAATCGTAGTTTGTAGACCGACCAATTTGAACTAGTCTACTCGGTGCGCTATGCTACGTCGTTGTCAAATCATTATAAAGGCTTAATTGCCATTGGAAACATTTGGAAACTAATTCGATATTCTAAACCGATATTCTGTTGCCACCGCAACAGATACGGACGCAGGGTGCCCGTCCGTGGTATTTACGCACCCACGAACGGACGGATGACGCGCACCGACAGTGGTAACGTCCGTGCAACAGACAGATGAATGAAAAACTCGCACATATCCGTCGCGGTCACAGTGTAAATGTATTTCGGAATCTCGTCTCCAACCGCCCTAGCACCCCTACTTTTCTAAGTCAATTCTACACACACAATGAACGCAAAAAGTAAAGGCAGTTTATTAAACTTTATAGCCTAAACCGTAACGTGCAGAAATAGTTAATGTATGAATGACAAGCGAAACATATTTCTTGGACTTGGATCTTCCCTGCACAGCAATGCGGAGTGCTCTCTTGTTGGTCTGATTTATTTGGATTTCTCTCTTGCGAAATTCGAGACACTTTTGTCCACTGCGGCGTCTTATAGTTTGGTCTAGTTCGGCAGTAGCCTACATAGTTGCAGCGTGAAGAGAAAGTGGGAGGGATCCTGGAAAACTTAAGTAGGCTACAAGTTCATGGCTGCGAAAGTATGGACAGGCCGTACGCGGCGTGCATTCACATTTCTCGGGACGGTGACTAGGGCTAGCCACTGTGCTGTCAAGTCCCACTACGACGCTGTGATTATTGGAGGAGGTAGGGGGACAGCCCATTTGCGAAAAAACGACTTATCGAAAATAAATTTGACATGCACATTTGCCAAAATAATATTTGCAAATACGTTCACAAATGTATGTCATGCATTCAAATATATGTATATGTCCATGAACAATACATTATTCTAGATCTATATTAGATCTATTTCGAATGCAACGCGTTTTTGCATATATAATAAGTCCTTTGCATTAGCCGATTGAGGTGGTATGACAAAGTTGCATACAAAGGTGTTGTTACAAAGTTGCAGCACTACCTGTTTTTTAAACGTCTGCTAATAGGTTAGGTGTTGCTAATCATTTGCAAATTTCGGTTTCCTTCCATCACTAGTCGGTCCAATGTTCTTTTATGAACGTGCTACAGTGACATAATAACACTTATACTTTGGACTCTTTGGCCTTCATAAAATAGTAAAAAGTGCTAGTATCTTGCACACTTCTACATAAGTACAATACAGTCCCAAAACATTTATATATGGGTAGGCCTAGTGAATGAGAAATAATTAGTTGATGGTAGTTGTTATTTTAAATGTTTTTATGGATATGACTTATTGTCAAGTGTTGCTGGATTTACAATAAGTGAGTATAATCAACACAGAATCATACTAAACATGTATAATCTCTCATTGCAGGACACAATGGGTTAGTAGCGGTAAGTGGATATTTACTCATTCATATCAATCTGTAAGATTGTGACACAGCTATGTAATATATTTTAAACTAACTGTGTGTGTGTGTAAAGGCAGCCTATCTACAGAAGGGTGGTCTGAAGACAGCAGTACTAGAACGTAGACATGTTCTGGGAGGGGCGGCCGTGTCCGAGGAAATCATCCCAGGTAAGGACCTCTCTCTCTAGGAACAGACTCCCGTGACAGAGAGGTCACTCTGGTGGTCAAGGAGGCGTTTAGTAGAAACAAAACAAATGCGAAAAGGCTGCTCACACTAAAAACAAATATCTGTGTCATTACCGGAGAATCTCGAGTAGTAATTATACTTATGTTTTTTGTCTTATGTCGGTACTCTTGTCTGTCTGTCTGTTTATTTGTCTGGTTGTGTTCCTGTCTCTTTGACCTGTCTATCTGTCTGCGTGTGTCTGTGTGTGTGTGTGTGTGTGTGTCTCTGTGTGTGTGTGTGTGTCCAGGTTTCCATTTCTCCAGGTGTTCCTATCTCCTCAGCCTCCTCAGACCACACATCTACAGAGACTTGGAGCTCAAGGTGAACGACTAATCATTGTACAGTATGTCATTCTTGTGTGTATGATTAGTCACACTCGTTTTTTGTGTGTGTTTTTGGATACCCATGTTTGTGTGTGTGTGTGTGTGTGTGAAAAGTCACATGCACATACACATGTTTGTGGGTGTGTTTGGTTATAGTCATGTTTTTTGTGTGTGCAGAAACATGGGATGAAGTTGTACATGTTTGTGGGTGTGTTTGGTTACGGTCATGTTTTTGTGTGTGCAGAAACATGGGATGAAGGTGTACATGCGGGACCCCCATGCTTTTACCCCGATGCTGGAGGATGGGGTTGGGGGTCTCCCTCCCCGGTCTCTCCTGCTGGGGTCAGGCCTGGCCATGAACCAAAGGGAGATCAGCAAGTTCTCGAAAACAGATGCCAAGGTGCATAGCAATGTAGTACAAAGACCAAGGCAGTGTACTGTACAAATGCTTTTTAATGTAAATGTTAGCTTTGTTAGCTCTTTTAGCTACTACTCTTTCATTGTACAGCTCCGGAAAAAATTAAGAGACCACTGCACCTTTTTCTTTCCTTTCCAAAAAAGTTGAAAAGGAAAGTTTGAGTGAGGAACAGAAGCATTCAATTAGCAGTGGTCTCTTAATTTTAACCCGTCTGTTCCTCTCTCAAAACCTTCCTTTTCAACTTTTTTGGAAAGGAAAGAAAAAGGTGCATTGGTCTCTATTTTTTCCAGAGCTGTATACCTTCAGTAAATAAAATGCTCTGTATATTTGCTCTCCGTGTAATTTTTTTTATTCTCTAACCTCCTTCTACCAAGGCGTACCCAGAGTTTATAACTCACCTGGATAAGTTAGCAGGGGCTGTCCACCCCCTCCTGGACTCCCCTCCAGTGGACATTGCCGGGTTGACCACGGGTCCCTTGAGAAGGAGGATAGCAGCACTGAGGAGTGCCGTGCCTCTCCTCCAGTGTGGTATTATGTTTACTTAATGTGTAGCTGAAATTTTATGTAAAGTAAACTTATTTGTAATACAAAACCTGTTTAATGTCACATGGTCATACTCGCCTATGTGTTTCAAGTTTCAGGGTTTATTTGTCAAATGCACCGAACAACACAGCGTCATCCTGCACAATGAAATTCTTGTGACATCGCACCTGATAACTGCATAGTGAGAGTTAAGAAGAAGAATATATAAGCAAAAATATAGCCAGACAAAAAATAGTAATAAAATAAAGCAACAATATACATAACATTGTACACTAGCAGCAGTTTAAAAAAAGAGTACTGTAAACTAGCAGCAATCTGGGTAGTATTATTGAACATTTAAATATGGCAAGTATGGCAGTAATATACATGTACATAACAGTGTAAACTAGCAGCAATTGGTAGAATTATTGAATATTATTGATACATATGAGTGTAATAAACTTGTGAATGGGGGCATAGCACACTACAACTATGTAGTGAGAATTTAATAAAGACAAATGTATACACAGCAAAAATATAGCAAGAAGATAAAGCAATAATATACATAACACTGTACATAGCAGCAGTTTAAAAAGAGTACTGTAAACTAGCAGCAATATTGGTAGTTGTATTGAGTATTATAGATATGGAAAATATGGCAGTAATATACATAAAAATGTAAACTAGCATCAGTTTTTGAAAGAGTAGGATGGGGAGTATGAACAGCATGGTAGAAGTACTGAGTATTATAGATACATGTGAGTGTAATATGCTTATGAATGGTACATGCAAAGGAATATTCTAAAGCCTATTAAAAGTACCTGAAAGGACATCAGAGCATCTGGAAAGTTTGTGTGTGATCAGTATGATCATGGATTAGTGATGCTGGTTGTATATTGACAGGTCTGAGACTGGGCAAGAATATTCCAGATTTCTATGAGATCATAACTGCACCAATAATGAAGGTTGGTAGACCGTTTATATCACTTTGGGCCGGTTTCACTGACAAACATCAAGCCTGGTCATTTGAAGAGAAACTGTGTAGAGTTTTAGCAGCCGTAAAATGTCTGAGGGTTTTCACTCGCCTGTTCTATCATTGCTTTTTTATTGAGACATGATTGCGTGTTTTAGTGAGAGATTGAGGGTGTCGTTTTTTCTGTGGACCAATAGAAATGCTGCATTTAAGATTTTTTTGTATGCACCAAAACATTTTCTGGTGAGTAAATGTTATGAAGCAACACTATCATCCAACTATTACTGCATACATTGTATATAGATATGTTTTATATTAGAATAAAACATTTAGACTGTGACTGGCAGAATTTTGTGACTCAAACGGTCCTTATGCTTCACCGCCGAACCACTTCATGCCAACATTGTGGTTTCCTTCACTGTTCTTACAGGTGTTTTCCAGCTGTCTGCTGAAAAACACCTGAATGTCAACAGTGATCTTTGTCTTTGTAATTGTCAGATCCTGAACTGTTGGTTTGAGTCTGAGCCTCTTAGAGCCACACTGGCTACAGATGCTGTGATTGGAGCTATGACCAGTCCTAACAGCCCAGGCAGTGGGTGAGACACACACACACACACACACATACACACACACAGAAATAAAGGCACCCACGCCTCAGGTAATAGATTTTCATAGTTAGTATGTCTATAGGGTGTGGACAAATGTGTTCCCCACTGTGTCCTCTCCCTACAGGTATGTCCTCCTTCACCATGTGATGGGGGAGCTGGAGAAAGAGAAGGGGGCATGGGGATACGTGGAGGGGGGGATGGGAGGCGTGTCCCAGGCCATCGCTAGCTCTGCCCGCTCCCATGGAGCAGACATTTTTACTGAACAGGTCAGCTGGCTGGAGAGGCTGCGTTCTTGCGTGTGTACAACTGCTCGGTTGTGTTTGGGTTGAGCTTTACTGGTCCAGTAGATTTCCTTTTCTGTGGTGGATCTCAACAGCAGGCCTTGGGACGGGAGACCTTTTGGTTTTCTGTTCAACCTGGTAGGTCGTTGCCTTCACCTGGTCATTCCCAGATTAGAGGGCTGTGATGAAAACCAGCAGTACTCTGGGTCCCAAGCCCTCGGGTTAAGAACCAATGCCCTAATGGTTCCCTGTTGCAAAAGTCCTTGTACCTTTACTCTGGTACACACTTCTGATGTTTCACACTAATATTGTTGCCCTGAATTAGCTCATCTGATTCACCTCTTTAAGGGCATGCTGGTTTGTTGACAAGCTGAATCAGGTGCGCCAACTCGGGTATAGTTCAGATGGAACGGCAGGGGGTCCCTGGTTGGAGGTTTAAAACCCTATGCCGCGCTGGGTAAATCTACTTGTGATTAAACGTACTTGAGTGATGTGTTACAGGATGTGGATCAGGTCCTGGTCGGGTCAGATGGCAGTGCCAAGGGGGTGGTCCTGAAGGGCGGCACAGAGATCCACAGCAGAGTGGTACTGTCCAACGCCACACCCCACATGACCTTCAGATCCCTCACACCTCAGGTAGGACAGCTTACAGGTACAGATGTTGGGTCTCAATTTGACCAGTTTTGTTGCAGGCATAAAGTATTCCAGTTGCAGGATGTGTGATAATACACGAAACTGGCCAAATAATGTTTCCTATAAAATTATATGTATTTCAAAATTTCTATTCAAATACATTTACAAAACATTGAAATGTATATCACATTGTTTATATAACACATGTATCTTAATATGCATCCAAACATACAGTTTGTCTATTTAAATATATATTGGCAAAAGTGATAATCAGCTCCGGAAAAAATTAAGAGACCACTGCACCTTTTTCTTTCCTTTCAAAAAAATCGAAAAGGAAGGTTTTGAGTGAGGAACAGAAGGGTTAAAATTTAGAGACCACTGCAAATTGAACACTTCTGTTCCTCACTCAAAACTTTCCTTTTCAACTTTTTTGGAAAGGAAAGAAAAAGGTGCGGTGGTCTCTTAATTTTTTTCTGGAGCTGTATTGTGTTTGTTTATTTACCTTAACCCTAACCCGGTAGTTTTTCTTCTCATAGAGTGCTCTTTCTCCAGCGTTTATCAAAGCTGTGGATCAGATAGATTACACTTCCCCGGTCACTAAAATCAATGGTATGACCATTCTCACGTTTAACTCATAAAGTGCTCGCTTGCAGTTGCTTTTTTGTGCTTGTATTTAATATCTACTTAATTGTCTCTCTGAAGACTGTGTGGACTTTCTCTTCTCTTTCTCTCACCTCTGTTACAGTGGCAGTGGATAAGCTTCCTAACTTCCTAGCGGCCCCCACGCCGGATAGCAAGCCTGGGCCTCACCATCAGTGTTCCATCCACCTCAACTGTGAGAGTGTGGAGGTGTTAGAGAATGCATACAAAGACTGCCTGGAGGGACGGCCCTCGTCCAGGTACACACACACACACACGCACGTACACACACACACACACACACACTTTGGAATGCATCACGTTTATTTACTTTGATTGTCTTTTCCTATATCTTTCTCTTCATTTTTAATTCAACAATGTTGAAAATTTATGTTTATTTTATTTTATTCGACAAACGCATTACACACATGAAAGCACACACACACACACACACACACACACACACACTGGTCTCTCTTTTTTCCCTACAGGCCCATGTTAGAGATGACCATTCCGTCAGTGTTGGACCCTACTCTGGCGCCCCCTGGCTGTCATGTGGTGTCACTGTTCACCCAGTTTACTCCTTACAGTCTGGGAGGGAGAGGTTGGACAGCCCAGGACAGAGAGGCCTTTGCAGACTCAGGTTAGAACACACAAACACTAATTTTCAGTAAATAAATAAGGTAGCAGTATCAAGGTGGATAACCCAACTATAAAAACATGGCTTCCTTTGGCTTGACTTCCAGGAAGTAATGTCCAGCACTTTGCCTCTGGTGGTTGATAGAGGCCCAATTTATGTTTGAAATGTTTTATACACACAAAGGGGCAGCATTGTACAATATATAAAGAGAAATTTGGGGGGGCATTTTAGGAAAACAGTTTTTTACAAAAAAATGAAACAATTAGAGCATCCTTTCCCAAGCCCCAACCCCAGCACTACCTGTCCACGTCACCAAACCAGCATCTTACATAAAAATAATAATAATAATAAATAATCCATTATGATCCCTTGATTTGTTTTCCTGTACCATATAATTTATCTTTGTTTTCCTCCAATTTAATTGGAGCGAGTGACCCCCCGCGAGGTCTGGACCTCCGTTTATTCGACAAGCGTACAACTTTTCAGTGGTTTCCAACATTCTTCTGACCACAGGAACTTACTTCAGGTTTAGACAGTTGCAACAGCTCAGTGTAACCCAATACATTTTGCCAACACAAACTGAAGTCCTCCTAAACCAAACCTTAACCCATAAATCTAAAATAATTTTTTTGGTTTGTGATGACTGACCTAATGTTCACACTTTGCTGAATTTTCCATCTTTTGCTGTATTGGCAAAACAAGCACACAGACACACACACACACAAATACACCTGCAGCAATTATTACTAAAGCTATGTGTGTAAATTGAAGTGGCAATGACTAATACAATACATTGTCACCAGCACAGAAAGTTTACGTCTCATCAAAAGATGTTGGCATTATTATTTACCTCATATGGAGTGGGTTCTACATGATAGGTGTCTGCGTGTGTTTGTGCATTTGTGTGTGTGTGTGTGTGTCACATTTGTAGCATTTAACTGGATCGAACAGTACGCACCCGGGTTCAAAGCCTCTGTTGTTGGCAAAGATGTCCTGACTCCCCCTGACCTGGAGTCAATATTTGGACTAACTGGAGGGGTATGTATATGTGAATATATACCAGCTATGTGTATGTATGTTTAGATTCATGTTAATAGCAGTAAAAAAACAACAACCTGTAAACTTAGTTTTGTGAACTCTGACCTGTATACAATAATCATTCCATAGATAAACTCATCGTACAGTGATATATGTGCCCCAGCCTAATTCATCTTTTCCTAACACAAACATGTTGCTAAAAGGGATTATTACTTATATACAGTATACTTGTACATCCATGGACATACTCATATAAAACAGGTCATATCCAATGCCCAAACCTCAATCACGCAAAGTAAGCCTTCCTTCGTACTTTCTCCCGAATATTTGGATGCATGACATGCAATATTTGTTCTTATCTGTCTTTCAAGTCAATTTGCTAATGAAGAATACATAGTGTGTCACTGGGAGGTGGCATGGATACATACAATGATCTGATTGACATACCACTAAACCACTGGTGTTCGACCAGGTAGTGATTTGCATAGGGGCAGCTTTCTCCCTCCTGTCAGAGAGAGAGTGATGTGTGTGATTTAACAGAACAAAGCAGATAACCACAGACTGAACGATATATGTAAAGGCCTAAAGCTACTATCTGCTATTCAAAGTAGTTCACTGTCTCCAGTGTTGGTCTTGGTTATGGCTTGTGGTGGAGGTTGATGTTGCAGTGCTTCTATATTTGCATGCTTAAGCTACTGATGATTTTACACTGGTGATTTCAGTACAGCCTGTGGCTGTGGCCAATACCGTCTTCACTATATCAGTGAAGATTCTATTGAGTGGACTAATGGTTATTTTGTTTTCAAGCTTCTCGACTTGTTCAGTCTCAATTCCGTTTCCCCTTCCCCCCCCCGAGTCCTGTTCTTTCCACTCTCTCAGTTCCCCATCAGGGGAATCCCATAGAAACGTGGACAAGTGAGTTATCGACCTAGTCATGCCTGAATTAGAAATGAGGCTAGCAAAATTATGCTGTCCACTATGCCTTAGTTACTATGGTTATATGATTTTAGTCTTGCAAGGCCATACCTCCATTTCTCATCGCACCTCCTTGGAGGCCTGAAAGCATTTATATTTCAAATACTGTTTGAATCAAGTACTGGCTCTCAGCACAGAGGTTTGTATTGGATGTATCATTTCAAGAAAGCTCCCAACATGCATCCGTTGATGGTGAGGTAAGTGTTGTATTTGCCAATTCTTTCTGTCATTTACACAGTCCATACTCCTGTAGAAAACACTGGGTAGTTTACTAGGAGTCGGGTCTCACAAATACTGATTTACCTTGAAAAAGGTTATGTTTGTTGAGGTACGTATGCACTTTCTCATGACCCACTCTGAAGTCAGAACACTCCCCGGGTTCATGAAAATGTCCTGGTTTAAGAAAAATGGTGGAAACGTCCTCGCACATCAATCCAATCCCTTTAGATCAGAAGGTGATTTCATTAGAGTGCACTTCAGGGAAAGTGAAACAAATTGAACATGAGGTATTATGTTCCTTCTCCACCACAGAATATCTTTCATGGAGCAATGTCATTGGATCAACTCTACCTCGCTCGACCTCTGCCCTTCCTTTCAGACTACCGTTCACCAATCAAAGGGCTTTATCTGTGTGGCAGCGGCTCCCATCCAGGTTGGTAATTGGTAGTAAATGGTTTATCTGAGATTTCCTGCTAATCTGGTCCTTAGTATCATCACCACTTCATCATTCATCCCTAGCCTGTAAAATACACAGATACTAAATGTATGCAATCAATATTAGTAAAGTATGCTCTGGATAAGAGTACCAGCTGAAAGACTATAATGTAAAAGTAAAAATGTTTTACATGTTACACTTGGCACCAGATTAATTGGATGTCCAGTCATTTAACTGTTGGACATTGTCAGAAACACATCTTTTAAGATTAGAGACAAGGGTTAATGGTAGATATTGTTGCTTCTTCAGTGCTCATACGCAGCACACAGAAATATGACTAGAATTGACACCTGTCTGTGTAGAGTTAGAGCCTGTTCTTGTGTATATATAGTGTTGCAGGGCAAATCCCTGGACACAGCCCGAAGGTGTTTAATGAGAAACACAAAAAAGCAACACCACGCAGGAACAATGAGAATAGCAAAGTCACAACAGGTTCTTCAGGTTCACCTGTGTTCACCTCCACCTGCATGGAGGACCTTCAGGTTCTTCATTTTCTCCAAGCAGGTGGCGTGGGCTACTCCTCCTCAGCGCCGTCTATCTGTATGGGGCACAAACAATCAGTCAGTCATCAGTAGCCGGGACTTACCCAAAGACGGCTGGAGCTGGCCATTCCAGCTAGCTCTAGAATGTTCTGGCGACCTAGACACACCCCGTTTCAGAGCCTTTCGGTGTTTTAGTGCTCCACTCCCTCCAGGGTCCTGAATCTGCATGGCCTGGGCTCCCTCACACGGTGGGCACGAGAGGCTGATGAGACCGGCAGGCCACAATAAATACATAAACCGGGTGGTTTGAATTCTGTATGCTGATTGGCTAATAGCAGTGGTATGTGTGTGTGTATTATCAGTTGTGACATCACTACTTTTTGCAGTCTCATCATTCACATGTTGTTAAACACCGGTGGGTTTTTTAGGGTAGGCTGCTACATTCATGCCCTGTTGTTTGGCAGAGCTCTCGGATTGAAAAGGTCAAATTGTGAACTCCGAAATATCTACCACAACAATATCATGTTATTATACTTTAATAATTGTGTTAGCGGTAACAGCATGTTTATTTATTGTGTATTTACTGTTTTTAACCGTTTAAGTTGTATGAAGCGCAGCAGTGGGTTGGGAGGATTGTATAACCCTGTTGCTGCTGTGAAAGAAATTCCCTATAACTCAGGAGTTTGTAAATTCAATAGAAGACTTTATTGACGTCATAAAGCCGTGCTGGTCGTCAGAGCAACCAACTTCCAAGCATCGGACACACATTTTTATACAGTATGGTTATACAATGATACTAGGACTTCCCTTTATGCTAATCTCTGGGCAGATCCTTCCCATACCTTCCACCATTGTTTCACAACCCTTAGGGATCCGCCCTACAAGCTACCTTCATTAAACACTGGTGGCTCAAGTTCTAGAAGCTGCATAAAATAATTGAGCCATGAAAATTATTCTTTGATCTCCGAGCTCAGGGAACTAGGGAACCCTAGTCAAAACGATTCCCTGTTTTCTGAGCTCAGGGCAACCTTAGTCAACGATTCCCTGTTTTCTGAGCTCAGGGAAACAATCAATCTTGCTTAGATTCTCATCCTCCCAAGGGCTTCAAAGACAAGCCACAGATCCTTCTGTCATCCAGATGTAATATATTGTTGCTCATTAGTCTCAAGAGTACAGTAAAGAGAAAGACAGAGCACAGCTGTTCACCTTCACACACCGAAATCCAAACTGTGTACCTTATTGTTCATCAGACTCTCTTAACAGTTAAATGTGGAAAGATCAAAGACAAACAGACTGTTTGGAAAAATAGTAATATGGGCCCTTAGGCCCAAGTGACCTGTTTAAATGTTTTAACAAGTGTGTGATTGTGTGAGTACAGATACATTATATGAAAATACCTCTACATTACATAGCACACACTGTTGCTCTGCATTGCTTTCTGTAAGTAGAGTTACATACTTTGACACAAACACCAACAGTAAATCAAAGGTGTTTGCTGTAGGTACATAGATACCTTTTCAAAACATGACAACATTCCCCTACAACCATAACCCGAACCTTAACCCTTACATTAACGGATTTAAATGTTGGCTTCAATATGCTGCTTTCAGATTTGGGACTGGAACAGAACAAGATGTATGATGAAAAAAGCTGTCTGCTGAATGCTTGCTCATCCACAGGTGGTGGTGTGATGGGGTCTCCAGGGTGGAATGCTGCCGTGGCTGTCTTGGTTGACCTGAAACGTGGCTGAAGTTCATGATCTCATTTACACACCTCAACTGCCAATGAGTGTACTTTATATAGTCCTGTGACGCCATCAACATTCATGTGACCGATGACATTCTAAAGGGCTGTTAATTTCACCCTTTTAGCACAGTAGGGTTGTAGAATTGGAAACCACAATGAGTGGAATTTGGGTGTACAACATGTATGTGACTGAACAAAGAATCAAAGTCAAGCTCTCTGCATTTATAATGGTGGAAAAGTCTTTGTGACGCACCATATTAATTTGCTGAAAAAAATAGGTTAACAAAAGTAACAGGACTTCAATAAATGTTCTGACTGTGTTAAACATTCAAATTTGTGTATGTTTTGTGAATTAATTTGCTTTAAACACTCCCCATACATACCTTTGCCACACTACACAGAAAAATATAAATTTTATTGAGAACCTTTGTTTAGTGGTTTCTTTTCATTTAAATAAGAGATTCAAATATAAAGATTTGATAGTTATTCTTTTATCAGTGTACAGTGAATTACAGTGGTTTACACAGTGTAGGAGAGAAATGTAACATTCATGAACTTTTCGCCAAATGTCTGAACTGAATAAATCCAGCTAAAATGTTAAATACAGTTAAAATGTTAAAATGTTAAGTGCAGTTATTTGTCTCTTTGTATGTTTTTGTCTTTTTACATCCACTCCAATTCTCTATGTTATTAGATTGCTATCATTGTTTCCATTGAACCATTGAACTATGATACTATATCATGAAACAAAAATAATCCATCAGTAGTACATGTTATAATATATTGTTGTTGTAATCTTTCCCTTAGTGTTGTGTTTCATGCCTTCTAGTTCTAGTAGGCCTATGTCTCCTACATTTATCACAAAGCACACATTTTGGTAGTCCTAATTGTGGAAGATTTACTTTGACATAATGTGGGTTTAGAGTAATATTATGTATGGTGATAGCGGCTTTACACTGAATCTATAAAAGAAGGTCTTCAACATCTTGAGCAGAAGGCTACTGTCAAGGCACCTGGTTAAATTTGGGAGTGACGACATTTTTGGGTGTAAATATAACTGTCAGGGATTGGGAGCATAGGTTTATTCAAGGATGAATATGACATTGAACTTAAAAAATTCACCTGATGCCATAAAACAGAAATGGAATATATAGAAAAGCCTTAGAATCCAGAGGAATACATTAAACGCCCACAGTCCAATTTTCCTTCTGGCGTTTTTTTTAAATTACTACAGGAAAAGAACGAGCACTGAGTGATGATGCTGAAACATGCGCAAAACTCACTGAGCCACAAAACAATAGGTGCTGCCATGCACCTTATATTTGTTTGCGGACTGACCTAATAAGATGAAACGGGCTTGCTGACCGCAAGCATTAATTCACAAAACACTGTGAACTAATGGTAGTGTTGTTTTTCTAACACTACCAAGCATGCATTTGAATACCTTATTGCAAAACTGAGGCACTGTCTACATGTGCATTGCGGCTTTTGGTCATTGTTTTCTCAGCTACAGCTGAATATGTAGCTGGTGTACTAGTTTATCTTGGTGAAGGAGATTAACACACAAAAGTGTTTGTCCTCTCTGAGGCTTGGACTGTGGATTAGCTAGTAATGTTGCAAAAGTCTATTTTACATGCATTATAAGTAACGCAATGACAAGCTTTGCTAGCTGTGTTTTCAAGCCACAGTAAATTATGCAATAAGCAGAATTCTCAGTTAAACATCAGTCGTAAAATAATTGTTTAAATCAATATTGTAATGAAATGTGCAAACCATGAATACAGTGGCTCTCAAAGGTTTTTTTTCTGTTTTGTATTTGTAATTAAATAAGAAAAAAGTGCATGTTTTACTTTTCACTTTGATATGAAGGAATTTTGTGTTGATCAATGGCAAGAACTTCCTAATTAAATCAATTTTCATTTCATGTTGTAACACAATAAAACATGGAAAAGTCCAACGGGGTGAATGCTTTTGAGAGCCACTGTAAATTTAATTTCAATGGAATTTCCATGATTTTGGATAAATATTAATTCCCTTTTTAGATCATGTAAATGCAATTGAAACGCATGGGGGAAGGATCTGTAAAAGGTTGATCAGAGCTCCCCAAACAAAATGTGCCTACATTTAGGCTGTTTGTATGTGTATTTCGTAAGGAATGCGATTATGATACTTACAAGGAAGTCAACCCCTGCACATACTGTGTGTTTATGTCTTTGTAACCAATCACTTGTATTACAGCGAAAACGACTTCGACTATTACCACCGATTTTTGTAAGCTTGCTATGCTACCAGCTTATAAACGAGAGGTACATTTTAAGTAAATCCTAAATCTGAAAAGGTGAATTCCAAAATGTTATGCAGTAAAAACATACAAATATTTCTAAATCAGTCCGGAGAAACTACATTGTGGCCCTGTTATATAAATTTATTTAAAAAAAATGAATAATGACAGATTTGATGAATTTTACATTTGTTAGATCAGACGTTCTGCCTTTTCGCTACAGTCTGCATTCCAATGACCACTTTACTGCTATAGATATTAATCTGTTTACCACATCTTTGCAATCATGTCCATGGTAAATTATTTCCATGATAACTTGAAATGTTCCATCAACTGACCTAAATTTCTATGGTAGAATGCTTATTCAAATGTTGCTAACCACGGCACATATTGAATGCTGCTGATCACCGCACACACTTCCTCAACCTATTCTGTTTCTATGTAAAAACGTCTGTAAACTGGATTTTGTGCTAAACTACCCCTTTAAGACGGGGTTGGGTGGCACTTCCCAACAAACTAAATGCCGACGCTTGACGCCCAGGAAGCCCCGATCAAACTAGATTCCCATGGATTCCAGACAGCGATGATCCCATATGTTCTAAGCCTGTTGACTTAGTAACAATGTTTAAGATTTTATTGACGGGTAGCTGTTGGAGTCGATAATGCTGGATGATTGCAGTCATGCGGTTCACATACATTTGTAGGCTGTTCGGGATTGGGAGCGGTAAGAAATCTACTTTTTCCAACTCTTCGAACTTTCCTCTCTAGCCTAATTGTTAGTTGGCAAAGGTTTTCTTGACCTTTGAACTAGGTATTATAACAATTTAGGGAGTGCTATTAACATCCGATTAGTTGCAATGATAGAATAACTACTTTGTACCATAATTGTGTGCTGTTGAAGTTCAAATACAATGAAACAATAGAGTTGCAGTAAGCCGGTTGCTCTCACTGGACATAGGCTATGTGAAACTAACTACAACTATTATCCACAATATTGTGGAATTTGTGGTTCAACTTCAAAATAAAGGCGCCTCTTTGAAAGTGATTCAAACGTTCACTTACTGACCACTTTATTAGGTACACATGTCTAGTATCTGGTAACCATTTTGCCTCCATCTACTTTAAGGAGTTGTGCATTCAGAGATCCCCTTCTGCACTCCACTGTTGTAAAGAGTGTTTATTGAGGTATTTGTGGTCTTTCTCCTCTATCTGGCCATTTTCCTGACTGGACAACGGCATGGGGTTTTTGCCCACAGAACTGCCTTTGACTGGATGCTTGTTGTTTATCCCACCATTTTCTTAAAATCCAAGGGGGTCAGCTGTTTCTGAGATGCAGGAACCACCACGACTGGCCCCAACAATCATACCACAGTCGAAGTTGATTAGATCATGCGTCTTCCCTGTTCTAATGTTTTGTCGAACAACAACAAAACTTCTTGAACATGTCTGCATGCTGAATATGTTGTGTGGCCGCCCTTGTGATTTGGCTATTTACAAAAACGAGCAGTAGTACCTAACAAACTGGCTGGTGAGTGTATACAAACAGTGAAATCTAGCCATTTGGAATGGATAGAAACTAGTAATGTTTGAATGCTGTAATATATTTAATTTGTACATTGTACAAAATTACCGTATTACACTTCAGAACAGCCTTAACATCAGAATGTTAACATGATTACTAAATGGATTTTAGTTAGAAAAATATATAAAAAAGAATTGCTATACAAACACAACTTTAAAAACTAGCACATTGAAAGTCAAGTTAAAGCCAAAATTTGCCATATGGATATTTTTTCTCAATTTCTCCTACATAAAAAAAAAATATGTTTGCTGACAACCAGTAAGGTACATTGAAAGTTTATTCAACATTCTGATTTTCTTCTGAAATTTTTTGCACTGGAAATTTAACCAAAACTGGACATTGGTTAAAGGAACTTGAGTGAACAAACAATGTTGATATTTATTTGTTCAATAAAGTTATGCAGTACCAAATGTGAGAAAGTTAACACCCCCTTAGACTAAAACTGGTTATGCTACCTTTATTAGCAAGCGCTCCCTGTAGTGTTTGATTAGTCTCTTAAAGTGCCATGGAGGAATTTTATTTCCACTCCTCAAATCAGAACTGTATTTACTCAGCAATATTTCTGGGCTTTTAAGCATGAACTGCTCTTTTGAGGTCACGCCACAACATCTCAGTGTGGTTTAGGTCTGGTCATTCCAAAACTTTACATTTCTTGTTCTTCAACCATTCTGACGTAGAGTTGCTTGTGTGCTTTTGGATTATCGTCTTGCTTCATTACCGAGTTCCGCTTCAGCTCATGCACAGATTGTCTGATATTTTCCAGTAGAATTTTCTAATGCAAAGAAGAATTCATAGTTCCTTTAATCCAGGATCTGATGCAGCCAAGCATCCCTAAACCACGACACTGCCACCATCATGCTTTACAGTTGTTATGAGGTTCTTCATGTTCAATGCAGTGCTTGGTTTTCTCCATAGAACACTTGATCAGGCATTATCTTCTTAGTGAGCATCGTCATTCTGACGGTGGAGTCATGAACCCTGACCTTAGCTGAGGCGAGAGAGGCCTGCATGGATGTTATTCTCTGGTTATTTGTGTCTTCTTAGATTATTGTATGCTTCTTTCACACCCAAAGTGACCCTAATAACCTCTTTCATTGGGTTGAATTAACGAGGGTGGCAATAACTTTTTTTTCCCATACCTGAAGATTGGATATTACTTTATTTAGCACACCTAACAAATGAAATGAGCAACTTTGTATTTTTATTTTTAAAACTCAGGATATATGTAACTAGAACCCACAAGAAGAGTTAATGAAGTCTGAAAAATGTGCAGCAATGCATAAAACCTGACAGGGCAAATGCTTACTCTCATTAATCTGTATACTTATACTGTTTGACTGGTCTTCATCTTTTAGATTCTGAAACGGGTAACTTTGGAATTGCATTGGGGTCATAATTATATTTAACTGTGTAGCTTTACTGTTCCTTTTGATTGTGAATCCATGAAATGGGGTATGATACCCATAGCACACAATTATTGACCTTATGCAAACATTGGCATCCCCTCGCTCTGACTATATATTACATATCTGTCCAATTCATAACAAATATATAAAGTAAACTTGTTTGGAATTTTAGACAAATATTGTGTGAATTTGGAATCGTCCACTTTCGTATCTGTTTGCAGAAGAGGGACTGCTTATTTGAAGGCTAACAGCAAGTTCCACTGTTGTGGCTAGTCATTGTTTTGGCTGGATTCACATAGGTTACTGCTAGCCTTTTCGCTATATTTGTGGAACATTATATGTAGTCCGTAAGATCAATTGCTAGAAATTAGCCACTTCGGAGTCCTAACCATGTTCTTTATGGGTTAACCACGTAGTGCACGGTATATACGCAACTTTCAAAAAATATCCTAAATAATTACTGATCACGATACTACAGTAGGCCTATACTGCTGATGGATGATCTGACGTGCGTTTCACTAATGAATGATTTTATTGCAGCCGAGCACTTGCCCTAAACGGTAAAAGTGTATATCCACCTTTTTTTGAAGTCCATGCTGTGCGAAAGGCCGGTAACGGCGTTTGTAAAAAAATAAAATCTTATAACAATCTAACGTTAGCAGCCGGCTAATGGTAAAATATACAATCCTGAGCTCATAGTCTGTCATTGAAATTCTCTCCTCTGAGCTCCGGTACTAAGGTATGCTTAAGCCCATCATTTCTGACAATTAATGTACAATAGAGAACAGAAAGCTTCAAGGCTCAGTCTCCCATTATCCCATCATACGTGCTTTATAGTAAATGGCACATCATTCCCTGTTCAATGGACTCCCACCTAGGACATAGTACTGCACTATGTCTCCCACCTAGGCCAAAGGTATTGCACTAGATAGGCTAAGAAATAGGGTGCATTTGGGGAATCTAGGATGTTTGGTCTACAACATAACTGTTCTTTGAAAAAAGTGCACAAATTAGTGCTTTAATAGTGCTGGGCTGTAGCAAAAGCTTTTTAACAAGGTTCGGCCTAGCTCGTCTGGATAGTGGTGTCTGAGAGCCCTGTCTTAGACAGTGAGTCAGTGTATAGGGACACAGAAATAGGCTGAGTACCATATTTAGTGAGATAGCGTTGTCTCTCGTAGTTTGAAATGGGATACTCTTTCATATTTTTGTGTCAGCGAGATCATCTATCAGCACTACACTTTTCTTCAAGATGCAAACACAGGCTCTTTTGTTGCTGTTGATATCAGATCTGGTTAAGTTACTGTTTAAGAGACAACATTCCTTTATATGATGGGGATTCTGGGAACAGTGTGATTTAGCAGGTAATAGGCTGTCAGTGCAGTAAGAACTTGTGTGTCCTGTCATTTAGGCTAAACAGCAGGCTGGACTTTGACAGACTGTAGTGCTTAGGTTTCATCCAACCCTTCATTTGTCTCAGTTCTACTGTACCCTAGTGGTTTCTGGATGGGAGACAGTGTTTACACTTTCCCTCTTCACTTACACCCACACATTATTCCATTACGTGTATCTCCAGGTTGTGTCCTGGTGTATTCCACGTACCCACTGTCATCATGGCTCTTCAGATTAAAGGATCTTCTAAACTTTTTTTGAGGTGTATTCCTGTGGTGGTATTTTTGTCAGTGAGCTTTCGAGGTAAGAGGACGGTGCACATTTCCGGTGTAATTGTCCCTTTAAATGTCGGTGGTTGCCATCTATTCCAGGTAGTTTGCCTCTGGCTTGGGGACGGGATTCTGCTGTAATATGGCTGGGTGCGGACCTGGGAGGAGTGTTGGGGAATGCTTCTTTTGAAATGTACTTGTGTGGCCGCCTTAACTTATCCCGCGGTTTAAACCACCTCTGCCGTGTGAATTTGAATCTGGCCCTCTGCTCTTTCAGCTAAAAACCCCACTTTCTCTTGGTCAATATAACACATACAAATGGATTTATAAATATCTACATTACCATTACTTAAAATGAACTTAACTTATTAAGTACTTTTTGCATTACAGAAAAACAAAAAAACATCTGACAATTTCTCCCAATGCATGTTGGTCATTTTGGCCAGTAGGTGGAACACAAGGTTTTTAATGGGTATCCTATGTTCAGTAATGTACTCTGGGGTAAAGCATAAGTTAATTATTGTTTGGTTGTATTATTTGCGCATAAGTCAATACATAAAACCTGCTTGGCGCAATAAAAGGTGAGCTGAAAACAGGAAAAACCATCTCTGATTTACACACAAACTGAATAGTCATAAGGATTCTATGAAAACTGTATAATCGTGTAATTGTAGTGTCCTTTCGTTTATGGTGAGGATGCAGTTGGAGAAATGCCAATTCTTATAATCTGAGAGTGACATTGTTTGCTTACCAGACAATAAACAGGGCTCTCGCCTGCACAAGATGGTCCTGTGTCACCATGTGACCCGTCCAAGGAGTGTGCAGTCAAGATTTGCAGGGTAACAGCTGTCCTTTTTGTTCTACTGATTCAAAGTAATGCAAATACTTCCACAATAAAGGGTATTGTTTGTGCCATCATATCTAAATAGATATCTCCAGCCACCATGCAACAACTCATCCCAACGTTTGCATACAGAAACGGGAAGCTGTAAACTGTGTAAACTGTGCCAAACGTAGCTTAGAGGAAGGGATTTTCATAAAGAAATTACATTTTATCCTAAAACAAACAAACATGTAAAATCGTATTGTTTCCACTGTAAGGATATTGCGGTGTTATCCAAACGGTGTGTGTGATTAATCCTCCAGCTTCCCAGACCACGGTCCGTATGTATCAAGGTTTTGAGAAAGGGTCATGGAAATCCTGTTAACCTGTTTTAAAGAGAAAACAAAACTCAGGGCTAAGAGTGGGTTTTAGGATAACACAGTGCCCAGACAAACTCTGAGCCAGGAGTGAAATGTTTCTCATGTAGTAATCATGGCTGTTTGAGGTATCACAAAGGAAAGATGGCAATGACACTCGTTGACATTGTTGCATTTTCCAAATGATATTGAATAACCAACAGAGATGCCTCATCAGCTACGAGCTTTACAGCACGCATCGGACAACACTATACTTCTTACTGAGCGATCTTCTTGCAGTGATAACAGTTTTGTTTTCATGACACGATCAATCATGTTGCCTACTAATTGGCTAATATTTTGTCATGATTAACCCATTAAAATATTTAAGTAATAGGGACTGAATCATTCGCTTATGGTTGTTCTTTTGATCGTATTCCTGATCTATCAACCCTCGTAATACCTCACTTTATCAATGAATATAGGGATTGGAAAGTGAACGCAGGGCTGCAATTTTTTTCTTTTAAACAATTTGTTTAAATGTTACATGCAAGAAATGGGCCAACTTATTAAAACAAGTTATAGGTCTGTGATCAGTTCTAAACATTTTTCTACAATTTAGTCATCTAATTATATCTACGGCCCTCCCTCATTTGCATCGTCTCCCAAATAATATTGTGATTGTTGACAATTGCTGCAAGCATTCCATTCTGTCTTTCCACAATGCTCCTCATAGCCAAGAAGTCACACAACGGCAGTTTTACTCACCCGACTTTAACACTGTACCTGCCCAAGCCGTCTGAGCGAGTAACTAAATCTTCGTGAAATCAGAAAATCCCTGCTGATGATACCCCCCAACCCTGGCAATGCCGGTCGATTTGAATCATTCACGGGGTTTCTCAGCCACTCATCGCTAGCATCAGAGTCTAGACTCAAACCTAGACCGGAGGTTAGCGTTGTGGGGCAAAATATTTTTTACCTGCTTTCTATCTATTTTTAGTGTGGCCTATGATTGATTGTTTAAAAACATATACAAATACCCTTTATTATTAACCCTCCCCCTTTTAATTTGTTTACTCAAACCTACTGCAGGCTGGCTTGAATGCCTTGACTAAAAGCTTGGTTGGATTTATCCAACTACTCTGTGTTTGCTGTAACCCTTAGGATCTTCATTAATAAATGCATTCATCGTTTTGTCCTCACAGTGACTGTACATACATTCTGCAACAGAAGTCATGCGTTACAGAAAACATCCGTACTGTGCTGCAAATAAGAGTGACCACGTTCATAAAAACACTGAAAATAAACAAAAATAGCATTGATAAAATTATTGACCAACTTCTGCCCAGTTGAGAAGTTTGGGTCATTGTCCCACTGGGAGACTTATGTCCTTTGATGGAGACCCAGCTGGGTTTGACATTCCTGTCCAAAATGCTTTGGTGTCATGACCCCATTGCACACATCCAAGGCACTAAGAGCCAGAGGATGCTGAGCTACCCCAAAACATCAGTGAACCTTCTGCATGTTTGTCTGTGTGGAAAGTGTTATTGTCTTTGAAGGCTTCATTTTGTTTTCTGTAACTATAGTGATGGAGCTTTTTGGTAAACCACACAAATTTTGTCTCATCTCTTCATGATTCATTGTTTCAGAAGGATTGTGGCATCTTTAGGTGTGTTTTGGAAAATTGTAGTTGGGCTTTCTTTCTTTCTGTGTTTCTGTCTTTCTCCCTGTCTGTGTCTTTGTCTTTATTTCTCTCTGTCTGTCTTAGAAATAAGAGCAATAGAATAACTGTGAATACTAATGAAATGTATAATTGGGAGAAATAACAGTAAACCATAACTATTATCTTTAAGAGGCGGGACTGACACAGTACCAGTGTTCTCGGCCCTGGAGGGCATTTATTAACCGAAAAAAGTAGAAGACAGAAATGAACCAAAACCCCGGGGGTGGGGAACAAGCATCCTGCTCTTCCGCCTTCCACTCCGCTGCTGCACGGAGCCATTTGACTAGGGGCCGTTTTATCCACCCCCTGACGAGGCCTGATTAGGGGCCGGTGTGCCTTGTCATGGCATGGCGGCTGAGCTGCGTTATAGGGCCGCGTTTGGCAGTGCCGGGCCCGGAGGTTTTCCCCGGGCGCTGACCCAACGCTGATACAGGCGCGATGTGTGCATTGACGACACATACATTACACCAATCTACAGTAACACAACAACCGTCACCTCTACTGCGTTTTCCACCCCCACCATGATTTCTAAAATCAATATATCTACCCTGTACAAATATTACCCACATCAATATTGCAATGGCATTTAAGAAAAGAGAAACAATAAGGGATTATTTCTCATGGATACAGATGGAGCTAATCAGTGTCCCTCAGGCTATGGCAAGAAAATAAAAATGTGGCTGCAAGAGGAACCGTTGCTCCTTGTAATATTACCATTTCAGTTTTTTCCTCTGGGTTTAAGTATCTAAAGTTTGGAATAACCTTGGCAATGTCTTCCAGTATGGGGTCTGCTGGTGATGCTTTTTCACAGTAAAGCAGAGAATGCATCTATCTCCCCTGTCATGCGGTGACCGTACACGCCGGCTGTTTGGGCAGCCATGTCTTTTTATGTCTGCCCGTTTCTGTTGCCAAGTGGTGGTCACTCAGCCTGTTTTTGGTAATCTGTTTTGTAGCTCTGACAATGGAGACAATCTGCCAATTTGTTTTCTCTGTTTAGGGTCAGATAGGAGTTTAGTCTGCATTTTTGTTTTGTTTGTCCAATGTTGTGAATATGAGTCCTTTTTATTGGTTCATGACTGTGTTTATTTTGATCTTTCCTTTTGGTCAGGTCCAAATCCAGCTCACTGACAGTTCTCTCTTCTAGAGTCTGCTGTTGGGTTTTGAGGTGCTTTGATTTGAACGCTTGAATTTGGCACTGGATTTTCTGTCTCTCACTGGCTCTGTCGCCGTCTGGC
>JACXGI010010322.1:0-27895 GCA_016801175.1 Esox masquinongy
GTAGCTTGACCATCAGAGGGAACACTGGACATGTAGCTTGACTATCAGAGTAACCCTGGGCACGCCGCATCACCTCCTATGGAGCTGGTTGTCACTATAACTACAAACTCTTCTATGGACTTGTCCTCGCTGTCTGTGAAATGTTTTACCTTGAACACAAAGTCCACAGTTCCCCTCATATCTGAGGCTTAGTTCTTCAGGAGGAGGCTCCACCTCATGTCATGTTTCACTGGTACCAGATGAACGGAGTTGAGTCCTGAGTGTATTGTGTATTTTCCTGCAGTGCTGGAGAAGTTGCGAGGCACAGAGGAGGTAGGCGCTGACATTCATGAGATGAAGGAAGAGAGCCGGCAGATGATGAGGGAGAAGAAGGTGACCATCTTAGAGCTGTTTCGCTCGCCCATCTACCGCCAGCCCATCTTCATCGCCATCATGCTCCAGCTTTCTCAGCAGCTGTCTGGCATCAACGCTGTGAGTGTGGAACACTTTGGGGTGCACAAAATCCTGGGAATTCACATGCATGCAAGCACAGCTGCTAAACAAGCCAGATACTAGACAAAAAACACCAGGGGACCTAGACAGAACTGGATACTAGAAAAAAACTTAATTGGGGATGTCACTGGGACTTAACAAGGAACTAAAGAAACATTTCAGAGTACCACAAGAAAACATCATGGAGACTTCAGGGGACCATTTTGTGTTGTATTGGGGACACCTTATTTTGTTTGCTGGGTATGATCCACCAAGCATTAACTTTGTGTGCAGGTTTTTTACTACTCCACTAGGATCTTTGAGAAGGCAGGGGTCTCTCAGCCAGTCTACGCTACCATTGGAGCTGGAGTAGTCAATACAGCTTTCACTGTTGTGTCCGTAAGTCACAGAAACTCTGTATATCATGCATTAACTTTAGTCAAGTCTCAGTCTCAACAGACTCAGTGTGTCAAGATTATTGTGCTGGAATTAATTATCATCAAATGGAGACAATATCATTATAACCAACCCCCAGTAACACTACCCTTCTTCTCTTGCTTTTGGTTTGATATATAGCTATTTATTGTAGAGCGTGCTGGGCGAAGATCCCTTCACCTTACTGGCTTACTAGGAATGGCCTTCTCAGCAGTTCTCATGACTGTCGCCATGTCACTTCTGGTATGTATATATACATATATATATATATAATAGTGTCATAAAAACTTCATCAAAAACAACTCAATATGCATATATCACCATTTATGTACTGGATATGCATATATCATCTTTCATGTACAGGTCTACATTAGCCAGCCTCCTCCATTAGCCAGCCTCCTCCATTAGCCAGCCTCCTCCATTAGACAGCCTCCTCCATTAGCCAGCCTCCTCCATTAGCCAGCCTTCTCCATTAGACAGCCTCCTCCATTAGCCAGCCTCCTCCATTAGCCAGCCTTCTTCACTCCCCTCATGTTTTTTCCTCAGGACCAGCTGCCATGGATGTCCTACGTCAGCATCGTGGCCATCTTCAGCTTCGTGGCCTTCTTTGAGATTGGCCCTGGACCCATCCCCTGGTTCATTGTGGCTGAGCTCTTCAGCCAAGGCCCTCGGCCGTCTGCCTTTGCCGTGGCTGGATTCTCCAACTGGTCAGCTAACTTCATAGTGGGCATGACCTTCCAATACGTTGAGGTAAGGAGACAAGAAAAAGTAACTCATGGTATTGCTTTTATAACAGAAGGTATGCATTTTTATTTAATACATACGCATATATGCAAATTATTGTTATATATATTATAGTTTTATAGTAGTACTAAGATCAACATTTGAAAGGAATGTTACTTTTTTGTCTTCTCTGTAGCAACTGTGTGGTCCCTACGTCTTTATCATCTTCACTGTGCTGTTGCTGGGCTTCTTCATATTCACCTACTTCAAAGTTCCTGAAACCAAGGGACGGTCATTCGATGAGATCTCAGCCGGCTTCCGCCATGAGGCTGGACAGGCAGGGGACAAGTATGTGCCTGATGAGATGAATAGTCTGGGTGGAGCTGACTCCCAACTCTAAGCCAACTGACATCTACCAACCTACCTAACTGTTTCTGACAGAATGGGTTGGCAAGATTTCATTGGGCATTTTTAATATAAGCATGAGTGCCTCTCCTATAGGCCTACCTCCCCTGCTCTCAGATGTAAACTTTTGACTGCTATGAGACCAGGGTTCCGTGAGGGAAGCTGAGAGTATTCACAGGAGATAGAGGCTCTTCTTGTGGTCCCATGGGTGAAATTGGTAGATATCCATGGCCTTTTCTCATTTGGCTAAAAAGTCTGTCCTCCACCCTCTTTCTTCATCCTCTGTTACCGCATGAGTGGGGATGGATCGTCTCATTTCAAACACTTTTAATCTTGTATTTCCTGCCATTTTATAGGAGTATATGCTCGGCATATGATATACTCTTCTGTTACTGAGGAGCAATGTGAACAATCTTGGTAAAGCATTTTGTTCACTCCTAAATGAAAAAATTATTAATTACAAATAACACTATTCATGGCTGTTTCCGAATATATTGCACAAAATTATTTTGTTTGTTATGTTAAGTCTTTATTTACCCTAACAATAAGGACTAGCGGGGACTACCTAATGCTTGTATATAATGGCATACCAAGACCAACGCAATACTAATATCATGATAATAATGTGAATAATTTGCAAGCTTTCATTTACGTTTTACAATGCTCTTGATCATTGCACAGACCTGACAATATGGGTCTAGTAATAACAGAGCACACCTTTCTCTGAAAATAACCTTACATTTTCTCAACCAATTGGCACAATAATTCTGTCCATTTGAATTGAAATTAAATGTGATTTTTTTTCAAGCACCATTGTCTTTTTATACTACATGGTATTATTAATGTATAGCAAAGAAATAAACACTGGTAGAAACTTGAAAATTACAAAATGAGATAACGTCAACTACAACAATATGTATCAAATGTAACTGAACTGTATTGAACTGTGTTTTGTCATTTTAATATATTTACCACCCTGATATGTAGAAATACAAAGGGCTGTTCATAGGGTGTGTCTTTCAAATGAAATATTGAGTTTGAAAGTTTATTGTTATTACGGTATTGTCATTTCATCTATAACCTGAAGACTGTGAATCACTGTTATGAAGTAGGACAATGATTTCACCAAATAATGTGTATATTTATACATTTATAATAGTAAATGTTATACACTCCTCTTGAACATATGGATTTTAGCAGTGTCCTGTGATTTTCAGAAGTATTTGCAGCTGATATCTGTCAGTCGGCTGAAGCTAGCCATTTTTTATTTAAATATTTGCATTCTGGTTTTGTTTGATCAATTCAGTGTAGCTTTTCCCTACTTGGTTCAGGTTGTGTGTGTGTGTGTGTGTGTGTTTTGCAAATGTTTGTGTGTGTGTGTACACCCCTAGTAAGTGCTTTATGTGTAGTGACTTTTTCTGTAGTTTTTGACACTTTCTGTAAATAAAATACAAAATGAGTATTGTAGTTGTATAAGAATATGAGTTAAAAATATGAATAATTTTCTAAAACAAATGTTTCAGTGAGCTGTACAATTATATTATGTACCGTAAAGAAAAAGATAATCTGTGTGTAGACTAGTATATAGAGGTAGAAAGATAGTAGATTTTTGTTTTCCTCTATGTAAAAAAATTATGTGCCAAGACTACTCTACTTGCAGTTCTTCCCCTTTCTTTATGAGATACTGTACGGTAGATACTAGATATTGGGCTCAATAAAAACTAACTGTATACAGAAAACCACTGTCATAGGCTTTACTGATTTTCAAATAATAAACACATTCTAATATAGTTGGTTAGTTGCAGAAATAATATTTAAATATACTTAAGGTATGTTTTTTTAAAGATTTTATGTAACTGTAAACAATAATTTGGTGTCATTTTGTCATTACTGATTAAAGTGCCGGTTGAAGTCAAGAAAACTATATATCTTACATACTATTACCATCTGTGTCCACAGTACTGGCCCATGGTCCCTTAGTCAATGAAACTGCAAGAAATGGGTTTAGTGCTATGTTAAACTACCGGTGGTAATAGTTGCTTTGGTTATCAACAGCCTGTAGAAAACTGTATATTTAAAGTTGTCCTAAGTGAGGAAAGCATGTGTGGGTAGAGCAACTGTGCATCAGCACAAATAATAATAATATGAATAATAACAAAGCAGGCGAACAGGGCAAAAATATTCATGTTCCTGGTGTGGGGGGACTACATCAATGCACCCTCGCCCCTATTTGTAATATTCAACGAGTCCGACGTCTCGGCTTCCTCTTCAGGGTCTGGTAGCCGGTGAGTGCTATTCTGGATCCTTGGCGCGTTCCCAAGTTGCGCATGCGTTGGATATCCCCCAATCGCTAGCTAGCTGTTTTGATCATGTCAGGCAAGCCTGCTAAAACAAATCCGGACAGGAAAGTGTGTATTTAATTTTTCCAGTTCAGTGATTTAACCTCTTGTGTGTTTGAATTTTGCCTGTGCTCTCTTCATAGTGTTGGTGTTTAATCATACCTTCAACGTGAAACACTTTAATAATTGAATTCTAAATGCCATATAACATGTATGAATCAGTCTAGTAGCAAAATGTAGCAAAATTACGTTCAACTTTATGAATCATAATTGTGACCGTGTCAGTTTAGAGCAGAAAGCCTTTATCTTTTTCTGTACATGATAAGATATCCAGCTATAAACTAACTACGCCGCGGAAGCGTAAACTACCTCAAAAACATTTTGAATAAGCTGTTGAAACACCGCAAAGCTCACAGACGACCTGCCGGTTACTGATTGGGCGATATAAAACGCATGCGCAACATAGGGACGCGCAAAGGATCTAAAATAGCACTCTGATAGCTCTTACTGCATTGATTTTCAGATTGTTTCCTATGTAGCCCTGCTACAATGTTTCTCATAATTGTATAATTAATAAATGCAAGCTGATTTTCATAATTCATATATAATATCAGATTTTACCTGACTTTTTCTCTAAAATGCAGGCATGTGTTTGGCCGACTGCTTGACGACTGCTTTGGCTTGTCTTGTAAGGGGGTGAGACTTTAGGACCTCTGTCAGATGTTTCGCTGTTGTAGTAGAAGTCCTTGTTCTCACATCTAATTTGTTTAGTATTATAATTTGACATGTAACTACAATGTCTGTATACATGCCGGCAGGTTCATACCCTTGGACATTTTGCACTTTCGAATAGCTTGTGTTTTTGCTCTACATTATTGAGGAACTGAGAAAGCAGTTCCCTAAATCAAAGACGACTGAAATACCGAAAACATAAGGTGGTGCCACTCGTACTAGCCAAGTGTGATAGTATTGGTAATCACTAAGGATGGCGGACGAAGCCCTGTTTCAGTTTTTACACAACGAGGTGATACAGTATATTTACAAATCATCTGAACATGGGGAAATGGTGAGACCTGTTTTTTGTTGGGTGTGGTGGACTACTGGAAAACAACGAATGTTTTTGTTTAATAACCAATTGTGATTTCATCCCCATATCTTCCAGGAAAATGGAAGATGCATTACCAAACTGGAAAATATGGGATTCCGGGTGGGCCAAGGACTAATAGAAAGGTTTGTTAAAACACTATTTTTCGTTCAATTTGTTGACGTCAATAAGGGAATGAATGTTTACAACTGAGATCAACTCCGCACTGACATTTATCAAACCCACATCTCCAACGTTGATATTTTTGTACATAATTTGTAAACAACAATGGAACAACAGTGAACATACACTTTTCCTTTAGGTTCACAAAAGACACAGCAAGGTTTAAAGATGAGCTTGATGTCATGAAATTCATCTGCAAAGACTTCTGGACCAGTGTGTTCAAAAAGCAAATTGACAACCTAAGAACAAATCACCAAGTAAGGCTCAAGTTTCATACTGCCTTCAATCAGCGCCACTGCTAATCAAAATTTGCATTCAAGTATTTTGACAGAATGTGCTGTTATTGCATCTGTGGATTTTTTTCAGGGCATTTATGTGCTGCAGGATAACAAGTTCCGGTTACTCACTCAGCTGTCCGCCAGTAAACAGTATTTGGAGCATGCCCCAAAGGTAAAGAAGCATAGAGAAACTCACTTGTTAAGCAGTAGACTAGTTATACCTTTATAATTTACACCACAGTAATGGTTATACCTCCCCCCCTCTCATTGCAGTATCTGGCATTCACATGTGGCCTAGTTAGAGGAGGGCTTTCCAACCTGGGAGTGAAGAGTATTGTCACCGCAGAAGTGTCTGTTATGCCTGCCTGTAAGAAAATACATTATCATTGGTGAATTGGGTAACCTATTTAAACATTTAACCACACTCACAATACCCCAAAGAGACTATTTAAGGTTACATTTATTTCATGAGTGACATGTTACCTGTATCCAGAGCTATAATGATTGTAAGGCATAATCATGCACCATTAATTATTTAACATTACTCATCATAGTCTAATACAACAAAAGAAAATATCAGCCAGCCATACAGATACCTTCTGACGTTATTTATTTCTTCACAGGTAAATTTCAGGTCATGATTCAGAAAATGTAGCATCCTCCGGAGGAAGGCACATTTGCTCCAAACACACCTGTCTCACTTTTATTGCCTTTCTTTATTAAACAAAAGCTTGAAATGTCCTGCATGCAGTGTTGTGACATACAGGTAACTGCCAAAACAAAGGAAAAGTAAAGCGTCTGAATACGGCATTTGGCAGCCAGCTTCAATGCGCCTTGGCATAGATTCTGTCAGGAAATATTGGAGGGATGTGACATCATTCTTCTGCTAGATGTTAGGTGTAATAGGTGGTTAATGTGCTGGAACCTACCCATAGCAGATTTCTTCCCCAAAACTAACATGCCAGCATCAACTTAATCAATGTTCAGGTTTGATTAGGTTACATTCTAAATTGTAAAACATTACAGTTACTTGTTTGCTGCCTCACAATTGAATAAGGAACATAACATCTGGATTTCCCAAGCCCTGTAATGAAATCTGATTATTTTCAGTTACATTTGGATTAGGGGGGGGAAATATTTAAATATTTTTGAGACTGTCATAGTGGTCTCAAAAACAAACTTAACTGTGCAACTTTTTGAAAGATGATTTGAACGTGAGGAAACAAAAAAGTGTCTGTATTCTTTTCGCAAACATTCTTGCCGACTATAGAAGTAATCCATTAATCTTATTTTTCATTTTTCAGAAGTAATTGTTATCATATTACAATATTTTGCTGTTAACATAACAAATGATAATGTTTTTATCTGTATGTATCTGAAGCATATTCCTCAGTTCTGCAACTGTTGGTGATACATCAGCATGTTTAGCAGTCTTCCGTACTAAACCTCCCTCCAAATGTGCCACAACAATCTCAGCTTTCGAAGTCACTGACAACTCCATATTATGTAAAATTTGGACAAAGCCATTCATGATAACAAGAGACTGGGGAGGTGTCTTCAAGTGGGCTGTCTCTTCCTGTACTGTGGCTCAATTCCAGGTTACATTTGTGTAGTTAACTTGCCAAATATACACTGGGAAATCACAAAAAGAAGTCTCTTCCCATGGATGACAAGTGAAATTTGCATTGCTATGCTTTCTAACATCGCTTTTACGTCCATTAAGTGGGTCTACATGGTTCATTGAGCTGAATTTGTCCACGATTCACCAGGATCACATGACAACATGAGGAATATTTGCAAATCAGTTTTATTATTTGCAAGTAGTTGACTTGATTTCCATCATGATATCCAGTGTTTTCATAACAGAATTTAAATCAACTGAGCAAGTGAAGAAGATAATTGTAATTCAGCCTGTCTGTGACATCACCACTTGTTTCCTATGTGAAGAATCTGACTCAGCCATTAACATTATCTAGATAATGTTAGATATCTAAACTGGTTTAAGGATGTACATGTGATGAAAAGGAAGCAAGAATTGATACATGACTGTGTTCACTTTTTTTATATAGTCATGAACATCTACTTCCATTGACAATGCTGAGTGATCCTGCTTTCTATAAATATTGCCTGCAGTTAGCCTTCCAAATGAAAGCCACTGTGAGAAGAGGTAGCTATCCCGTTCTAGCCATGGTAGCCAAAGTAATGGGTAACTGGGCATGCCCAGAACTTTATATACTGGCCTAAATACAGCATCTTAGACCAGGCCATGCTGCGCTCCAAGGAGGCGTGACATGATTTGGAGGTATGGCCTCACGAGACCATCCTAAACATGATGGGATGTTAATTACTTAACTCAGGAACCACCTGTATGTTTTTCCTTTATTTTGGCAGCTACAGTTATTTGTTTTTATCAAATTTATTTGCACTATTATTATTGTTGTTCAGTATAATGAATCAATTCAGCATTGTAACATTCACATAAATCATGTTTTTGTTGTTTATTTGCACTGATTGAAGTATTTTTATCCATTTGGTTAGGCCATAACATCGGCCTATATTGTTGGTCCTAACATGCAGAAGTAGTTACTTTATTTCACAATTAATGAAGATTAGGTCTACAGACTGTGATACTGTGCAATGCATGTACTTTATGGACATTTATGTTATCCATGTATTATCTCCCCTTGAGTTCTCCTGTTGTTGTTTTTATTGATGAATGATGAAAAAGTATGCCCCTCAAAGATATTTGCCTTCAGCTGTTGTTGAACCACCTTCCCTAACACCTTAATAAGGGGATTTGACTATTTCCCGGGTATATTTCCTGTGCGAGGAGTTAGAAGCAGACTAAAAGGCATACATTAGTTTTGGACCAGTGCTGCCTACTGGATGTAAGCCAGGTGCCCTGGAAAATTGAGATTTGTAGGATTGTAGATTTAAAGGACCATACAAAATAAGGGAGAATTGCAGTGGTTGTTTTGGTTTGCCAGAAAACCACCACACGTTGTCCTGTGAGGCCGGTGTCCAGGCTAACGGTTTAACTGAAGATACACGTTAACAATTGTACGGACCAGAGATCAGTTTTTCACAAGCAGATCACAAGTCATTAGGGCAGTTAGGTGGTCTAGTGGTTAGGGCATCTGACTGGTGTCCAAAAATTCCGGGTTATAATCCCCCACCACCAAGGTGACTGTATGTGTTGTGATCTAAACCTAATTGCTCTTCAAACATGTAACATTGTTGCTGTAAATGAAAGAAAAATTCTTAAGTTCAAGGTCACCGAATAACAGCGTCATCCTGTATAATGACATGGCACACGACATCTACATAGTAATAGATAAATAACCTCCACTGACTAGGGCTGCTTTGTGTATCTACTTAGCCTGACCAAGCACCTACAACAACCCCAGTTTCTGGTTCCTGTATAAAGGCCCAAATATACTTCACGCTAAGTACATGTACGCATACGCAGGATGGCTGCCACACGTATCCTGCGTACCTTTGTTCTGTACTATGTGCACGTCTCCCTAGGCCTTGTGTGTAAGCATAAGCAGGTGCAATAACAAATCATGGGGTAGTATACCCAGGCCAGCTGACAGTCTTGCCTGGGCCCGGGACGAGATAATCTTAGATGGGCCCTTTAATGTCAACCCAATGTCAGTTCTGCCCCCCCCCCACACCCCTACCCTGGGCCCGGGACAACAGACCCGTTTGTCCCCCCCTATCGGCGGGCCTGAGTACACCTAAGATCCTCTGAGGTTCTGCGAGACTGAAACATCGAGTAGAACACAATGAATACGTTTAATGGTCTAATGCACCATCCTCGTTGGCGTCGTTTTCTTCCATACATTAATAACCGTGCCGCCTCCTCTGTCGCCATGTTTATTGTGGTTGTACAAAATCGGCAGTTGTCAACGTATTTCCGCGCAGGTAGAAAATGTTTTGTCGCAGACTGCCTCCTTGTGGACATAGCTTTTAAATATCCGTTAAGACAAAGTACGCAGTGGAGTATGCTAGTAATGCCGCTTAGACTGGAGTATATCGAGACCTTCACAAGAACAGGCTCAAGTTTCAAGTCCCATCACCATCCCCCTCCACAGATCCCGGACAAAGCAGCAGAGACTCCAAAAACGTAACATTTCACCCAAGTGCAATTGGCGTGAACCTTGTACGTCACAGGCACAAACATCATTTAGAACTTGATGGGACCAAGTAATAATAGTAACTATTGAAGGTTCGCACGTGAAAGGGAACTAATCTATTTTGAAACATTTTTGAAAATTGAAAGCTACGTTATGTGGAAGTCCTTATTCATGTATCCGATCCATATAGCTTTTCTGTTTTAACGAGAGCATTTTCGCATATGATAGTACACATTTTAATTTTCTACACTTTCCAAACTGTTGTTTGGTACGCCTTACTTGGGGATAAATCTTACACAGGATTTCCTTTTTTTAAATGTCAGTACTAACAATTGTTTTAATTAAAACGTCGTTATTCTTGATTGTGCTCCCACCAGACATTGTATGACTCATTATTTCTGGGTTTGTGTTGCATCTTTTGAGAAATAAACTCCACACTGATCATCCGTAACTGTTGACAAAACATGCTTACGCCTGTACGGAAAACGTAGAGAACAGTGACTCTGAAAGCGCCACACGTTTGGAACCTAAAACAGCTTGAAGATTAAAAAAATAAAAAGCTTTAACATTGATTGGCTGCCAGAGTCAGATGACGTAAAAGGAAATATTTGCTTTGAAGCCAATGGAAAATCTATTGATCTGGACTAGGCTGTTGATTGGCTGGTTCAAATGGGGAGGAAATTTAAACGATATCCCGAAATTCTTGCTGTTGTTTAGTGGTCTCTGTTTAACTGACGGCTTACGGGATTCCACATCGGCGTTGGTGTGTTTATATGATACACATTTAAAAGGTATCTACTTCATGTATACATATTTTTGTGACCATGTTTACTTTTATATGTTATCAACCAAGATATTTCGGACAAACAGCACAGTAGGTTGTTATTTAGCTTACGCCACTACAGTATCTCGCGTTAGCTGGTCAGCTAGTTAGCAAGCTTGCTACTGTACTATATTGTGGTTTAACTGCCCAGCTAGTTAGTTAACCGTAGCTGAATATTTAACGTTGAATTGGAATTGCATTTCTTAGTTTCAATACATTCCGATTTCTGCTATTCGTTGTTTAAGGTTGTCCGGTGCTTCATAACCAGACGTGGCTAGTTACTAGTACTGCGGTTATTGTTAGAAAAACGTGATCTAGGTAGCTAGGTAACCTATCTATAGCGTCCTAGTTAACTACTACAAGCGTAACTATTTTGGCTGACGTGGTCCACTTAAAGTATAACTAACCTTGGTTTTGTCCCCCATCTCTACAACCCTCTTTCTGCATGTTTAGGAGGACTTCCATTAAGTCACAACAACTAAAATGGATCCTAAGATGGCGCAGAGTGAATCGGCTAATTACTACGAATTCGATGCACCATCCCATGTAATTGATTTCAAAGCATTGGATACTGAGGACAACGCAGACATTTGGTTTGGTAAGATGTTGTAAAGTGTGCAGAACAATGTTAAATTATCTTATTATATAAGCCTCTCTTCCCGTGAGCTGTGTAAGAATGTAGCTTCCCTGGATTAATGCATTTCAAACTGTTTGCCTGCATGGTCTAATCGCTTGGAAATGGCAGATGTCATGAAATCTTCGAGTTTCCGCATTTTAAATCATGTGACTGCAGATCAATGTGCTGGCCTGGATGAAGGACTGTTGGGCCATCTCGCCACCCCAAACAGAAACAACATAGCTTTCGGAGTGACACCCAAAGCACACTTGCCCAGGGCGATTGTATCTCCCAGGGTGAAGGAAGACACCAACTCAGGTTGGTACTATGAACATGGCAGGAGTAGCGAACCATTATCTTTTTATTATAAACTGACCTGGAAGAGTAGGGTCTGTTTTCCTGTCAGTAAGGTTACCAAGGGCTGCATGGCTGGCCCCCATATTTAAATATTGAAATTCTGATTACAACTACAAATGCTTATGTCCCAGTGCCTTTTTGTGCTATTGGAAAACCAGGCCCTGTTGTGTTTAAGCATTCTCTAAATGGATCAGTGGAACTTGTTCTCGAGTGTTGCCTAGTTGGAACAGATTCTGCTACTCTAGGAATAATAAAGGAATTCTCTCTTGTACTGGTGTCATGCTAATTGTGTTTCTGCATTAGAGGCCCCAAGCACATCCTCAGATCCCCCTTCCAACATTGTAACATCCTGGGGAGATGGGACTGCTCCGGTAACTGCCAAATCTAAGAGGAAGGCACCCCCTGCCCAACCACGCAGGTGTGTTGCTCTAGAATTTTTTTTTGAAACCTCTGTTTTGGTACCCCTGGCAGTTTCATGGTTGTGCTTTATTTGAATTGATACAAATTATTCAACTTCTCAAGTAATCATCTATAGAATGGGTAAATTAATTGAACTAGTTTAGAGTTGGGAGGATTTTGAAATGTGAGGGTCCCCAAAGTGTTTCACAAACCCCTTCTCCCTCACACTGGTCAGGGGACATCTTGTTGGTTTCTGGAATGTGCTACCTCTAAAATTCAGAAGGGCCAATACACTAGAAGTTTGTCCTGTCTGATTGTTTCTGATTCAGGACCACTAACATAGATGGCCATTCACTGAGTAAAGAAATGAGAAAATGGAAGTTTTGGCTCTCCAAGATCAGATTTAAGTAGCCCTGGCATTGTCCAAGGTGTCATTTTGGAGGGTGGGATGGCCATCATGCTTTTGTAATTGTTTGGGTTATTTGAAGGACTTTGTAAATGTAAAAAAAAAAATAATAATAGTCCTGAAATAAAACAGTACATTATTTTGAAAGCGTTCAATTGTATTGTATTCTAAATACCAATCTCCCTGAATGTTTTATTGACCAAAAGGTGCCAGATTAGGTGCACTTGTTCTCAGTTACGATTCTTGTTTTTCCTATGGTGCACCTATATAAGCTAGTCAACTAAGCAACTACATAGTTTTACCGTTAAGTGCTTCCTAGTGACTGTATAATGCTTGTTTCTCCACTGAAGGGTTTTAAAACGAAAAGAGGGAGAAGGACTCAACATTGCCCCCCAAGCCGCACCACCTGTCAAGAAGCAGAGGAGGTCAGTACACTTCAGGTTGCACTATTCCCTCAGTCACCGCTCCAATAGTTATAGTGAGCGACTCTGTGCCTGGAGTTTAAATCATGCCTGGGGTGTGGTCATAGTCATCAGTGTTATTCTTTACAGCTACCAACCACCTGTTGTAAAAAACCTCCGTTCGCATCGAAGGTAAATGGTTAGTCTTCCCCTTCCACCATGGTGTAATTGTTTTTGAGTGATGGTCAAAACTGTTCACTATTGGGTTTGATATCCATGTTGGGTGTGTTGGTCATTGGTGAACGTGCCATTAATGTGTTACTATAACAAGGTTATAATCATGTCACAGTAAATTCCACTATAGACCATTATCAGATTGGAGTGCCCTCCATTGTCATGTGTTGCTCACAAAGTTTGCGAGAGCATGTGATTTGGAATTCAGCATTAACTTAACCGAAATTGGTAGAGAATCACTTGGGATTCAGGACATTGATCCCAACCCCTGTGATTGGATAAGGTAGTGTTCACTGCTGGTGATTTGTGTAATGTTGAAGCATCTTGAACTTTTGCACTGCCTCAACACCTCGTCTCTGCGTCCCGTCGGTCCCCGGTTCAACTCTCCTCGCAGATTTCTGTCCATACTATGGTTTTGGCCAGCCAGTGACAATGTTTTTCCCTTACTGCAGTTTGAATATCTGATTATCTTTGACCAGTGTGTTTTGTGGAAGTTTAATTAGCCTGTCTTTGTTTGTTTTCCAGGCGTTCTTCGTCTGGGCCTACCAGGCGTAGTGGTGCTGTCCACACCAGCAACCCTGTCCGTACGAGTATGCGGCTGAAACCCAAAGCAGCCCCCCAGGCCCCGCCCGACACCGTAGCCCCTAGCGCCGCACAGTAAGGCCTTCTGTCATTAATAGATATAAAGTCAATAACCAGCCAAGGAGGCATAACCTGCAGTCAACATTGTAATGTTTGAGAGGACAATGGTAATCCACTCCCAGAAGGCAGCGTCCAAGTGGTTGGACTGTGAAATCAGGGAATTGTGTAGTGTCTTGTCACGCTTATGTTCTTGTGATGTTTTTTTCCCCCTGTAAAATTTCATAATGCTGTCTTGCATTGTGGCTTTTCGTGTCCACTTATTGTGAACAGATTTCAATTGTTGCTTACTAACTTGATATAACTAGGAAATGCAGAGAAAGTTCAATATTGACATTATTTAATGAATATCATGGTTGTTTTTAGTTTCTGTGTAAGGTCGAAGTCAGTTGAGAAAAGTTAGGGATGATACTTAAAAGACTTTAGGATCAGTCCTCCTACCTGTATCAAGCTAATGACATTTTCAGAGGTAGATGTTAAAAGTAGGTACTGACACAAATGTAGTCTGATCAAGACAGCTTATTGATACAGTAAAAATCCTAAATGGCAACTCTAGTTGTGACACTTCACAGGATGTATTAGTAAATTCCATGCTGCTCATTGTAGATAATGGCTGACTTTTTTGGGTAATGAGTACCTGTGCTTGACATGCAAGGGTCTGCACTGAACCATCAATATTTCTGCAACTGACAGGCTTTGTGTGGCCAACCTTTTTGGTGTGTTGGATCTGTGTATTTTTAACCTTTGGGCTAATAGTTCATGTAAATTTGCACAGCTGAAAGAATGAATTAGGGATAGGTTCTTTGGTGTTGTTTCAGTAGTCATAGTACATATCTCCAAGTGTTAGAATCACTGCTGTCGCCAATGTTAGTTTCAATTGACCTTCGGGTAGCTTGTGTTATAAAGCAACGTCATGGATGGTCGTGTCTAGTACCTTATCTGTCTCCATGGAAACTGGAATGGATATATGGTATGCCTGAACAAATTGCCAAGCTCCTAGGAATACTGACAGTTATACATTAAACTAACATTCCTTGTCTTCGAACTACAACTAAGAATACCCTTGGGTTCCTACTGGTGCATGGCTTGCTTTGATCTTTGCACGAGTAAAAGGCCTGAATTAATTCACTTGCAAGGTAACATGCAGTGTTGCTGTAGGTCACAAGCAGCAAGAGCTGCTATGGTACAACTACTTCATTAAGTTATGATAGGCTGTTACATTAATGTCTGCATTAATCAGGTAATGTTTTGTCTGCTTGATCTAGCTGTATGTCAAAAGTAGTTCGCTATTGATAATAGCTGTGGGTTCTGTTTACCACTGACAATGCATATTGACTAAATAAGCAAATAACCAGTCTTCATTCAGTTATTTGCTTTTCTTTGAATGGTGGCCTCCAACTTTTCAGATTGCTCCATACACATCTAAAATCTGAAAGCAGTTGGAGGGCACTGCTTGGACAGAAGAATTAAAGCAAGGTCCCGCTGATGAGTGCCAGAAAGATGTAGTTAGCTCAGTGTTGGCTTGGTCTGTCCGCAACCAACTACTAGCTCCGGGTGTCAGGTGTCCATTTAAAGTCTGGTAAACAAGTAATGTAGCCAGTTACAGATACCCTTTCACTTGTGCTTCCACTCCAGGAATAAGAGCTCAGAGAACCAGGAGATGGAGCGCATCAGGGCTCTTCAGAAGGAGGTGGCTGACCAGCGGAAGAAGAATGAGGCCAGTTACAAGGCTGCTTTGGCAGGCAGTAAGTTCTATGTCCTACACATCAGCTTTGCAATTCTGTATGAACTAAAGGGAAATGTCATTTTGTCAACCATGTCATCGCTCAGGTCAGCTCCCTAAGAAACTGGCCCTTTCCACCACCGTACCCAAAGAGTTCAACTTCAGCACAGATGGGCGGGTCAAGGCAGGCATGACGTCCACCCACAAGGAGGTAGACTTCGCAGCTCAGCTTCGCAAACACCCGTCCTCTCCCGTAAGTAACTAGCTTTCTTTGGCCACATCAGCCACTGTGGATGGCATAGTTCTCTCAATACACATGATGTCCTACTTTTTATAATTAATGTTTCACCAGACATTTGGTTACTTGTTCTTCCTTTAATCTCTGGAGTTATACCCTTTTTCAGTCCAAGGCGCCAAAAGGAACCACTGTACCCAAGCCCTTTAACTTGTCGACTGGCAGTAAGAAGAAGGTGGAGGACCCTGCCCCCTACGTACCCATGGCCCAGCAGATTGAACAGTTTCAGAGACGGACACCGACTCGCTACCACCTTCGCAGTCGACAGAGTCAGGAGCGAGGTGTGTATATTAGCTGTAAACTGTTTTTGTCATTAGTACTTTAAAGGCTATAGTGGCCATCTCATCCATATTAATGTGCTCAATGTCAGTAGGGAAGCGGTAAATTGCAATGATCCTCTGTTTTTCAGGCCCGTCGCCTGTGAAGGGGGAGCATCTAAAGATCACCCACCCTCACACCCCTCAGCTGATGACTCGACAGAGGAGCCGTCCCGTATCAGTCAAGAGCAGCGCTGAGCTGGAGGAGGAGGAGATCCAGAAACTCCAACAGTAAGTCCACGCGGCTTTCTTCACTCTTTTGGCTTTTGCCATCATGTGGTCCGGTCTTTGTTTTAGTAGTTATATAAGACCTTCGTAAACGAGATCTCAAACTCTTTGAACAAAGCCTTTGCCTGTTAAGTATGACTTTCAAGCATTGCAAAGTTCTCTTAGATCCCAATCTGAAGTGGAACTGAAAACAGTGTGTTTTCTAGATCTCAGTACTCCGATATAAGTGACCTTAATCCCTGCCCTGGACAGTACACACACTTCCCATGTATTCTTTTGAACAACAAATTGATTATATTGTCTCCCTTCAGTAAATGAATCTACCTGTCCTGTGATGTCCATCCTGCAGGTTTAAGTTCAAAGCCCTTGAGCTCAACCGGAAGATCTTGGAAGGGGCCTTAAACCCCAAGAAGCCTGCGGTGAAGGAGCCCACGCGTCCCGAGGGCTTCCACCTGCAGATGGACAAAAGGCTGGCGGAGCGACAGGCCAGCAGGAAGCCTGAGGAGCCAGAGGAGCCGCACTCCTTCCACCCCCGGCCCCTGCCTGTCAGGATCCTGGAGGAGGTGGTGGTGAGTGCTGTGTGACCCCTTCTAGACACTCATGGATCTCTGCTCCCGTTTGTAGTACAGGTCAACAGTTGACGTGCCTGAATGGCTGCATTTTTGCTCTCCTGATCCGACCACAGTTCTAAGGTTTTGTTTCTGTTCCTTCCTGTGCTTAGCTATGTTTGCAGGTTTTCATAGCATTGTCTGTTTTGGGCTGTTTTTTGATGAGTTGTCAGCTAGCTACTTTTTATTGCCCTACGCTGTTGATTCTGTTCACGTGTCAACCTATACAGTTATCTTGGGTGCCACCGTTTTCTGGTCTGCTTTTTCAGAAGTTGTCATTCCAGACAGGCTAGCACCCAGGGTTGTTAGTAACATGGAGCATGCTCAGTTGTAACCTCCTGTCTGAATACCCAGAACGTTCTCCCTCTATAATACTGTGTTGGTCTGTATTGAAGCTGTGATTGCTCCCTTGGTGATGTACCCGCACCGGTTGGTTTACAGGGAGTCCCAGAGAAGAAGGTGCTCTGTCCCACGGTACCAGAGTCCCCTGCATGGGCCTTGAAGAAAAGGGTGCGCGTGGAACGAAAAGTAGAGGAGGTGAAGCCCCCCGCCCCTCTCAAGGCCATCTCTGTGCCCCACTTCGGACTGCCCTTCCAGCCTAAGCTCCAGGACAAGACCCAGGTTGAGGTGTGCCCCTTCTCCTTTGAAGACAGGGAGCGTGAGAGGAGGATTCTGAAAGAGAAGAGACTGGAGGAGCTGAGGCACGAAGAGGTACCGTCATTAACTGCCTTAAACGTTGTAGTTTATTTTAAGATTCGGACAGTCTGCTGTTGGGTGATTCCTGTTGCCACGGTAGTTGGACCCAGAGATCTACAGCTCTAACAACTTGGGTCAGCCTGGCTAAAAATGGCTCAACCTGATAGATACTTGTAAAACGTTCAGAAAGAAATGCTTGCTGCACCCCTGACTTGTTGCGTTAACATCTCTTGCATGCTTGCCTTGGCTCTCTGCAAACAACTACTGGCAGCACTGGTGTCAGTAAAATGGATGTCTGCCGCGTTTAGGACCCTGTCGCAAATCATTTGCATGATCCTTTGCATTCAATTAGCAACATATTTTCATTGATCAACATAATCCTATGTTTATAGGGGCATGTTTGGATTTTGCCTTAAATCCCAGAAATTGATTCCCTGCGTTGGTTTAAGTGGAAATGAATGGATTTTAACAGTTCATGTAAAATCAACAAAACATAGCATTGATCAACCAAAGTTAATAAAAAGAGTTCAACATTTCCTAGTTGTATTTTTTTTAAAAGCCCCTGTATGTGTCTTTTGGTTTGGGCTGTGGACTGATGCACTTGTCTCAATCATGTCAACTGTTGCATGCCTAATGTCTTCTAGTGCCCTAGCAATGTGGCCACTATAGTGTTTAGTGCAACATTCTTTTGGGATAAAGCATTGTTTCCTCTGGACAATGTTCTTGTTGTGGGGGGAATGTTGATGAGCGGCGGGAGGCTTTTTGAACATATTCCTCAAGTTCAGCTCATCGATGGGGGGTGTTAAGGGAGAGGCACATGCAGATAGCTAGATGCCCTCCTCTGTTTGCTCCATCTCTTTCCTTTCTTCCTATTCCCCCACTCCTTCTTTTTCCTCCATCTCTTTACTTCCTCTCTCCTCTATTCCTCTTCCATTATCTCCATATTATCTCTGCCCTGGTATGCTACTAATCTGTTTCTCCTAAGGTTATTTAGGTTCAGAAAAATACATAATTTAATTCAGACTCATCAGAATAGCTGAAGTTACCTAACACTTGTCCCTGCTCCCCCTTTCTTTTTTGCTGCAACAGATTAAAGTATTTCAACAAACACAACTTAAGAAAAATCACATCTAACGGATCAATTTATGTCACAATGTTGGATGAACAATGAACTGGCATGGTAAAATGGTACTGTTAGTACTTATGGGTGAAGTAGAAAGCACTCTGCCTCAACCGCCAAATAGTGTTCATTGCTGATGATTACCCAACTTTGGTTCTATGAAGGAAACAATAATGCAGTGTTAATGTTTTTACTTTAAGAACTTCTTGTGATTGAGAAACTATCTATTAACCTTTTTGCACTGCCCACTTCAGGTGCCGAAGTTCAAGGCCCAGCCGCTGCCGGACTTCCATGAGGTGGTTCTGCCAGAGAAGAAGGTGGCGGAGCCGACCAAACCAGAGCCCTTCAAGCTGCTCCTTGACGAACGGGGAGCAGTGAAGAACGACCGATGGGAGCAGATGGTAAGACCAAGTCGTGGTCCGTGAACTCTGGAAACGTACACGTTACTCATGTTAAATGCAGCGGAACACGTCATGGTTCCTATGACTGGAGCACCGTTGTTCGTCAGGCAGTCTTTGTGTAAAGGCTGTACTGATTTCTGTTTCCTACCGAGTCATTAATTTCCACATGTTTTGTATCTGTTGTCATCAGGTGAAGGAGGAGCAGAAACACCAGGCAGAGGCCGCCACATTCAAAGCTCGACCAAACACAGTCATTCACAAAGAGCCATTCGTCCCCAAGAAAGAGAACCGCTCGGTCCTTGGTATGTTTGACCACACCGGTCTTGCTCCCCTCTTTCTGCCCCGGTGGTCATAGGCAGCCCTGGTACTTGTTTAACCTTGTTTCACCATGTCGCCCTTAACCATCCTCTTGGATGGCACTTAGAGTTGTCTACTGCTGTGTATTTTGTTTGGGTAGCACTGAGCATGGCTTTCGCTCCCCTAGCTGTTAATTTATTTTTCACTTTCTTTTACCACCCTCTTAAAAAAAAAAAAAAACACCTCTCCACCCAAAACCCCTTTTCACCCCCACTTCCCTTTTCCTCCAACCTCTTAGAAGACATTAATAATTCCACAGTTCCAGAGGGCTTCCAGCTGTCCACAGAGCGTCGTGCCAAGGAGCGTCTGGAGTTCGAGAGGGCAGTTAGTGAAAAGGAGGCGCTGAGGGCTCAAATGGAGGAGGAGCTTCGCAGGGAGCAGGAGGCACGTGAGAAGGAGGAAATGATCAGGCTACGCCAAGAGCAGGTAACTCCTCTAACCTCTGAACAGCCCTTAAAGGGTTGTTGCCAAGTTGCAACCTTGTAGTGTTTGGTGTCCATTAATCTCACCAGGCTGTTACGCATATAAGCAAATATTCTTATTTGCGGTTTGTGACCCAAGAATTAAAATAAACTGTATTCCACTAAAGTGATTTTCGCTACAAAATAATAAAGCACTTGAAACAGCAAAAACATGTGGAGCTATGGACCACAATTTCAGCCAGAGTGTGTTTTGAGTGGTTATAGCCTGTTTAGATTGATGGTCAAGAGGGAACAATATAGTTTAAGCAGAGGTAGGATGGATGTGCCAATGGATTTAAACGGGTCCTTTTCGAGGCAAGCGACACTGTTCCCTCTCAGTTCACCGTTGTCTTGTCGTCCCTAACATCTGACTGAGACTCCTTTGTAGCCAATGACTCTCAGGTCTTGTTGAATGATTTTTTTTTTTCACCAAATCTGGGGCAGACTTTTTTGGTGTAATGACCTGCAAAACATTGACTTTGTGCTGTTTGTTATGAATGCTTATTCATTGTCTTCCCTCTGTCACTCAGGTCCACAAAGCCCAGCCCATTAGACATTACAAACAGCTGGAGCTAAAGAAGAGTGATGTCACACTCACTGTACCCCAGTCTCCCAACTTTTCTGACCGTTTTCGCATGTGAGGCATAGTATGTTATTGTGTGTGTATATATATATAACCACGCCATTTAAAGTTATGCTGTCCTGTTTCTGTAGTTCCTCCTTTTAGTAAATGAGAGAGTATCTCATTTTCATTTCTTTTGGAAGAACCTGTCATTCCTGCCAACTGAACATGGCCTGTACATTTCTTGCTTGTTCTGTCTTGGTTTCTTTGATTGTATAATAAAATCCTACATTTTTAAACATTTTAAAGTCTTAACATTTTCTCACATCAGAATCAGATGTATACCATGTCATTGTGTATTTCATGCTGAAATAAATGTATGCACAAGCTTTCTGCCAATAAACATTAACTACATAATTCTCTGATGCACCTTTCCTGGATTCTTCAGCACTGCTCATACTCCTAGCTCTTTATGAACTACAGCAGGTGGGGGGGGGGGTTGTACCGGTGACTAGTAAGCGCTGGTTCTCCCTTGGGAAATGCTAGTGATGATCTAACCACCTCTGGGTTAGAGGGTGAGCTGCTATGGGTGTGCTACTTAAAGTGGATGGTGTGCTCTCATTTCAGTAATCAACTGTTCAGACTCATTCCAAATTCCAGGGAGAATCTGGCTTGTTCATTGATACTACATTGCAAAATGTATGCCAATTTGTAAAGACTTCCTAACGACTTCAAGATATTGGGGTCAGTGCCTCCTTTGGCCATCTACTGGATTGCTTTTGCTGTGCGTGCTTATGGGGAATTTGGTTGTATCCTGCTCTTGATGTCTGGTCTGCTATGCATACCTTCGTTATCTGCTACTGTTCCGACCCTTGGCACCGGCTCGCTTGCCTATTTCTGGACTGTGAGGCTGTTGCTGGAAGAGATAACCGGAGAACACCAGCTTACTGCTAATTTCCCCGTGGACTGGACCATCCCGACTGACTGCAGTATTGGGCCTGCTTTTCTATCTGACGTTTATGTATTCTTCCTACTCTGCTTTCATATTGATCTAACAGGTATGTACAATTTAAAACTCTTGAGTACTGAAAACTGCAAACGTGTATGACTTATTGGATCCGTAACCAACTGTCTTGTTTGTAAGTAGCATTGTGTTTCTCCACTATCATTGAGTCTGTCTTCTGTGACTACAGCTTGTTGCACTTCAGGAAAGTCCTGCAAAAGCCTGTTGTAGGTTGTTCAACATGGGTTCAGTGCGCTGCACACCACCAGTCCCACACCCTACAAACATACCCGTCCTGGAGGCCAAAGTAGATCACCTGGCCCGCAAACTGGATGAGCTCTACCGAGGGTTAGGTGCCTGCTCTGTGTGCTCTACCTGCAGTTTGCACAGCGGCCAGAGAGAGGTGATGGAGAGACAGCTTGAGGCCCACAGCAGTATGCTAGAGAACCTGGACAGGAAGATAGGAGAGATGCAGAAGACCTTAGATAGCCTGATTAATGGTAAGACCTTCAAACGCTCTGAAGAATTATTGTTTAATTTGAAAACTTGGCACGGAATTCCATATTGGTCAAAGTTTGACTTGGGTAGGCTCTGTGTTGTCCGAATTTGGAATAGCTGTGAAGGTGACTTACATTTGAATGATTTGCAATAAATTGTTACCACCGTGCCCATGCTGTTGTAAAGATGGAGTTAGGTTTGGAGGAAATGTGTTCAGTTTCCATTGAAACATCTGTTATTTGTAAATAAGTTCTGCAGCAAAAAGCCCCTCCCCCCTGCAAGGGAGTTGCCCCACCCATGGACCCGCCACCTAGTACACCATCTCTGCCAGCCAGAACCTCACTAGTCACTACTGAGGTAGTTTGGGTTTGTTCACACATTGTCTGAGCAAAGCATATTATATTACCATGTTGATAAACACCGGCAAACCATAACTGTTTTGTTGATTGATTGATCAGTGGCCCACAATGTGTGATGTTCGTCAAGACTGTTTTCTGTTTGGTACAGGACAGACACCAGGATAAGAGAGAACATACTCTTTTCACCCCTTCAAAGAAAGGTATCTACTGTATATTTTCAGTGAGCTATAGAGCAGTGTTGAACTGGTGGCTTGTGACTGTATTTTCGGGTAGCATTGTTCACTACTACAGTCAAATAAAAAGTCTGATTTTAAACAACTAATACCTGTTTCAATATGTGTACAAATTATTAAAGATCTGAAAAATGACTTTTTAGGACAGAATTAAATGCTGTCTAGAGAAAGTGAGCTTGCCAATTTTCTTCAAGAATATAAGCAGTGGAATTATTGACAATGGAAAAGGTGGAAATGTTATTGTTCCCTTTTGTAACATCATTGTTAAATGTACTGTCTTAAGCTAATTTTATTTTCTCAGAGATAGCATTTTGGCAACAGAATGTTTAAGAAAGACAAGTAACCAGTATTCCGGGTTGAATAAATTAGTGTGCCTTGTTATTTCACAGAGACTGATACAGTGAAAACATTACCCCACATTCCGAAGTCTCTGGCAAGGGCCACAGTGAGAGAAAACCAAGTGTCCACTGCACCTACAAAACAGACCCTTAATCAGTGGGAAACTAACAAATGGCTGGATGCAAAACAACACACTTCTACAACTCCTGCAAATAAAGGTACTTCATTTGATCTTTTAGACATGTTGATTTAGCCATAGTCATAGTCTATGAACTCTAGATCTCTGGTCAAGACCATTGGAGGATATATTTTATGTTATAGATAAACACCATGAAAGCACTGACAGATGATATCTTAAGGTATGGAAGCAGAACAGAGTGACTGTGCACGAGCAGGAGATCAGCGGACTGTAAAGAACCAACGAGAGGTCAGAGGTCAACCAATGGCAGAAGAGTCCGACAGACGGAGTGAAAAGGATGGGATGAAAGAGGAGTCTATCCAATCAAAAGTGCTCACTCAAAAGACCCAAACTCAGCCTAGGACAGTGACAGACAGCCAGTCAACCACACCATTCGAGGCATTACATTTGACAGTCTCTCTGCCAGTCAGAAATTCATTAAGCACCAAAAAGGTAATCTTATGGTATTATGTGAATGGTTGTGAGAAATGTACATGGCATGGGTACATGTTCACCTGATATAGTACATGTCTCTAAATGGCAAAACAAATATTTGTTGATGAATAGTCTGTGTTCAGGGAATCTACAATGATCCTTCTTACCTCTGCAATGTTTGAAAGACTCTGGCTGGCGCTTAAGAATGCGCATGGCCGACAAGAATGTTGTTAAAAATATAACGTATTCCTGGTACTGTTAGACTTGTAAATGTAATTAGCATATGCTCCCGTTATTTGATCTGTTTTAACAGTGCAGCTGTAGCAGTGGTCAGTTATGACTGAATGCATCGGTTTCCTTCATATGATGAAATCCTTTTAATGTATGGTATTCTAGTAACATCCTATTCTAATGTTTCTCTCATGCTTAGGCTGAGACCCAGAGCGTGTTGGAGACAAACAGACATCCGAATATAAGACAACACTGCACTGTGACGGAAAACAAAGGTAAGTCACACTGCAGCCGTGCCCTCTGAGCTAAAGACCTGCATTCATTGATTCTATGTGTCTTTATGTGCAGTAAGATAGTGGCAAACTGAACATTGACAAATGAATGGTGCATATTATTCGATGATTGCCTGCAGGTATTGGAGCAGAGAAGAAGGGCTGTGTTGGGGTCACAGCAGGAGAACATCATCTCGAAGGGAACCAACAGGGGGAGTACCTCAGACTGAGTGACACTAAAGGAGATGGGACGATGAGAGCGGTTACAGTAGCTGCCGGTGAATCAGTCGGGGCCCCTCAAAAGACGACTATGCCGAGGACCACGGTGATAAAGGGGGTCAATGCTCCCTGGCATCCTGCACTCGCACCACGGAAGCAGTCAGGCTTGGCTGTTCATGTGGAAACTGCGGAGAGCTCCTCAAGACAAGTGCACGGCTGTCCAGAGCACTTGCAGAGGTACATAATTGTTAGGTAAAATTATAAATGACTGGGTGTCGTATTTGCATGAGGTAAACCTACCAGATCCACCATGTTATCTTGCTCTGATTGTGTTTGCCCTCTTTCTCGTCCAGGCTGCAGACTTCAGGAGCCAATTCCCAGTCCGTCTGCCCTGTTCGTGCTCCGGCTGTGGGGAAGACCTGCCGTGGGCTGGGAGGGGCTGGTCCTGGTGTAGCCTGTGGAATGCAGATCAGAGGGGTCCCTCCTGCTGCCGACAGGACCAAGTCCCCACCCAAAACCTGCCATAAGATTATAGGTACGTTTCTGTGCACGAAATACCTCTGCGTGTGTATAATAACTCTGGGATAAATATGCTAGTGTCCTGATCTCTCGGTCTTCATCTGTTTCTCTCTGTCTCAGATGATGTCCCCCCCCAGCCGGCTCCTTTTCTGCATCGACTGGTGTCACTGCAGTCTAACTCCCCCTCTGACGCCTTTGTCATCCACACCAGAGAAGTACTTGGGAGGTATGCTGACAAAAAGGGGCAAAAGTAAACATGAACACAATGATGTGATAGTGTGTTAAATACAAATGAAATCCCCCTGAATGTTGTGAATAAAATATCAGCGGACATTTCTCTTAGCGGACGCTTTGGCAAGGTGCACAAGTGCACCGAAAAATCTTCTGGACTTGTGCTCGCAGCGAAGATCATCAACACGCGGACTGCGAAAGAAAAGGTGAGTGTGAAAAAGGTGTGAGAGTTTTAAGAGTGTGAGTGAAAGGAGTTTGAGTTAGTGAAAGGATTGTGTAAGTGGAAGACTGTGATTTATAAATCGGAAAATCTGCATGCTGTCCGAGAAGGATATATATATGCTGTATTGTAAATACTGCATATTTGCAGGTACATATCTGTATGTTTACATAAACATTTGCTTGTGTTGCTTTCGCAGGAAAGGGCAAGTAACGAGGTACAGGCAATGAACCAGCTGAGTCATCCTAACATCCTCCAGCTCTACCAGGCCTTTGAGTCCAACCACCAGTTGGTGTTAATTCTGGAATAGTAAGTGGCTTGAGAAGTTGGGCCAATCCATTTTCCTCATGATTATTTATATTTCACTTCAACATTCTACGGTGGCCATGTTAGTCCTCCACTAACAATAGGTTCAGAATATATGACGGTTTATGTTGCTGGCAGCCTACACTAAAAGTAAAGACACTGAAACACTCGCACAGAATCACCAGAGAGATGGATACTTGATAAAACAAAGTACATTACATACAGTATACCTCAAACCAAAGTACCGTGGATATAAAAAGTCTACACACCCCTGTTAAAATGCCAGGTTCTTGTGATGTAAAAGAATGAGACAAAGATAAATCATGTCAGAACTTTTTCCACCTTTAATGTGACCTATAACGTGAACAATTCAATTGAAAAACAAACTGAAAAAATAAAAAAAAAATAAAAAACTCACAATAACCTGGTTGCATAAGTGTGCACACCCTTAAACTAATACTTTGTTGAAGCACCTTTTGATTTTGTTACAGCACCCAGTCTTTTTGGGTAGGAGTCTATTAGCATGGCACATCTAGACGTGGCAATATTTGCCCACTCTTCTTTGCAAAAGTGCTCCAAATCTGTCAGATTGCGAGGACATCTCCTGGGCACAGCCCTCTTCAGATCACCCCACAGATGTTCAATTGGATTCAGGTCTGGGCTCTGGCTTGGCCATTCCAAAACGTTAATCTTCTTTTGGTGAAGCCATGCTTTTGTGGATTTGGTTGTGTCCTTTTGGTCGTTGTTGTGCTGAAAGGTGAACTTCCTCTTCATCTTCAGCTTTCTAACGGACGCCTGAAGGTTTTGTGCCAAAATTGCCTGGTATTTGGAACTGTTCAAAATTCCTTCCACCCTGACTAAGGCCCCAGTTCCAGCTGAAGAAAAACAGCCCCAAAGCATGATGCTGCCACCACCATGCTTCACTGTGGGTATGGTGTTCTTTGGGTGATGTGCAGTGTTGTTTTTGTGCCAAACATACCTTTTGGAATTATGGCCAAAAAGTTCAACCTTCGTTTCATCAGACCATAACACATTTTCCCACGTGCTTTTGGGAGACTTGATGTTTGTTTTTGCAAACTTCAGGCGGGCTTGATGTTTTTCTTTGTAAGAAAAGGCTTCCGTCTTGCCACACTACCCCATAGTCCATTCATATGAAGAATACGGGAGATTGTTGTCACATGTAGCACACAGCCAGTACTTGCCAGAAATTCCTGCAGTTCCTTTAATGTTGCTGTAGGCCTCTTGGAAGCCCCCCAGACCAGTTTTCTTCTCGTCTTTTCATCAATTTTGGAGGGACGTCCAGTTCTTGGTAATGTCTCTGTTGTGCCATATTTTCTCCACTTGATGATGACTGTCTTCACTGTGTTCCATGGTATATCTAATGTTTTGGAAATTCTTTTGTACCCTTCTCCTGACTGGTATCTTTCAACAATGAGATCCCTCTGATGCTTTGGAAGCTCTCTGCAGACCATGGCTTATGCTCTGAGATGCAACTAAGAAAATGTCAGGAAAATCCTACTAGAACAGCCGAACTTTATTTGTGATTAATCAAAGTCACTTTAAATGATGGCAGGTGTGTAATGATTTCTATTTAACATGAGTTTGAATGTGATTGGTTAATTCTGAACACAGCCACATCCCCAATTATAAGAGGGTGTGCACACTTATGCAACCAGGTTATTGTAAGGTTTTTATTTTTTTGACGGAAGGGTACAAAAGAATTTCCAAAGCATTAGATATACCATGGAACACAGAGAAGACAGTCATCATCAATATTGAGAAAATATGGCACAACAGAGACATTACCAAGAACTGGACGTTCCTCCAAACTTGATGAAAAGATGAGAAGAAAACTGGTCTGGGGGGCTTCCAAGAGGCCTACAGCAACATTCAAGGAACTGCAGGAATTTCTGGCAAGTACTGGCTGTGTGCTACATGTGACAACAATCTCCTGTATTCTTCATATGAATGGACTATGGGGTAGTGTGGCAAGACGGAAGCCTTTTCTTACAAAGAAAAACATCAAGCCCGGCTGAAGTTTGCAAAAACAAACATCAAGTCTCCCAAAAGCACGTGGGAAAATGTGTTATGGTCTGATGAAACCAAGGTTGAACTTTTTGGCCATAATTCCAAAAGGTATGTTTGGCACAAA